>BDUI01002947.1:21453-52993 GCA_002335545.1 Apodemus speciosus | reverse complement strand
TATGGGTATTTGCAGAAAGCCCAGCTTCTAGAACCTAACCTTAACTCTAACCCTAACCCTGAGGACTGCAAGTTTGAAGCCAACCTCGACCACACAGCAAGTTCTACAGAGTTCTAGGTACCCTAGGCTACATAATGAGACCCTGTTTCAAAAGGAAGGGAAGGTCAGGCAGGTACCAAAAATAAAATACAAAAGAGGTTGCAAAATCAGGGGCTTTTTTAAAAGAGAGAATCAAGATTAACTGGTAAGTGGACATGGAGTTTTAGTACTGCAGGACAGGAAGCACCTCAAGGAAGGCTGCACAACCAAAAAAACTACTGAACTTCCTGCTTAATTTTTATGTCTAGTTTATTGTCAGTTAAAAATAAAACACAATTTAAAAATCAAAACAAAATGAGTCTTGGTTCCTGACACTCTCTGTAGCCCGCCTGTCACTTAAGGCCTCTAAGCACTGCTTGCCATAGACCTGCCTAAGCGCCTGCTCTTCAGTTTCAGATGCTCTGCCCCATATCTGTCCTCGCTGGAGAAGCCACGGGCCTTTTTACTTCCAGCTTCTACTGCCTGGGACACTGCCTTTCCACAGAGCCATGTGTCTCACCCCTACTCCCTGCTAGTGTGGCTTTCCTGGCTACCCCTCCTGAAATGACACCCCCATCACCTGCCTATCTAGTTCACCATCTTCTTTGCCACCATGGCATGCTGCCATGGAGAAAGACGGGTCTCTACTTCCGACTGCTTCCAGGCCCTAGAAGGGTACAGGCTGCAATACAGGTCACAGAGGTCACAGGTCACAGAGCGATTATAGCTACATGTAAAAGAGCTACGGGTGAGCACACAAATGGGATTCACCAACATTCTTGCAACAGAAATTGTTCAAGCAAAATCTTTAGGCAGAATCAACAGGAACAGGAAGAAGTTTGCATGACACAGGTCTTGTGACAGCCCTGCGCAGATGCAAACACCTATGTCATGTCCAAAGCAGCCCAGTTGCTGAGAACACAAACCACATTCTCTCTGGGGCTTCATCTCTGCCATCAACTACACCCTGGGCCCCAAGTAGCCCTTCCTGAACACCCAGCCTTGAAAGACAGTCAGTGTGAACGAGCATGAGACCTGTCTCAGGACTCTGAAACATGGCGAAGACATACTGGAGATGTGCTATGAGTTCTGTCACTCAAGTTCACAACCCAATGGCGCCACTCACAGATGTGAATCTTAAAGAGTGCCACTTGTAAAGTGGAGTATGCAGTTCCTATAACCCAAAGGCTGATATGACCTGACATGTTCTAGCAGCTGCTCAACAAAATGAGTCCTTGTTTTATTAGTCACATTGTATCCTCAGAAGCAATCTGTAGATCTAGTTCATAGGAAGTGCTTTGAAATAAAAAGTGAGAACAATGATGGCTGACTGGTTCCCTCCTGTTCCATTGCACATTTCAATGCAAATTGGCAAGCCTGGCTCTTCTCTCAGAAACAAAGGACTAAGTCAGAACTCTGAGCTTCACTTAGGAACCAGGCCCACGTCAGTGGCAAGAATACCAGTGCCAGCCCTGGAACCACCGAACTGTCTCCGGGAGCCAGACTCCAAAGCGGATCCAACACTGACCTCCAGCCAGCCGGGGTAGATCCCTTCTTGTTCATCTTTGACCCATGAGAGCCCAACACCCCAACACCATGTCTTCTTGGTGAAAAGGACAAGCATGGAGATCACCGGGAGAAGCCATCCCTCCTCCCTCCTGAAAGCAGAAGACTGGAAAAACCATCTGCGGCACCAACTCAAGACAGCATACCACAAAACTTCTATTCTTTTTGTTTGCTTAAAGACAGAGTCCCATGTAGCCCAGATGAGAAAACCCCATTCTTAATGAATATTCAAACAAGTCATTTTACATTGCCCCTTAACCTACCAAGAAGGTTCATACTCACCTCCACACCTCTGACTCATCTCCCAGTTTTAACCATAGCTGATCAACTGCTGCATGTCATATAGCCTGCCCTGGGCAAAATAATGAAACCAAACAGCAATCTAGCCAGGTAAATATGACCACCATTTTCACTTACATTGAACGCAATGAAGACTCTGTTGGAATCACCTTGATTGAGATCAGAGTTAAGATGTAAAAGGAGGTGAGAGGCAGACCCAGAAGAACCTGAGTCTTGGCCTGGTCCCCTAAGATTCTCCCAGCAAGGACACAGAAAAGCTTGACTCTATGTGCATACTAGCTGGCTATTTCTTTTCTTTTTAATTTTATTTTATGAATGTGGGTAAGTTTGGCCTACATGTATGCCACTGTACCTCATAAGTACCTGTGCCCACAGAATCAGAACAGAGCTTCGGGCCCTGAACCCAGAGTTACGGGCGGTTCTAAGTGCTGAGAATCAAGCCTGTGTATTCTAGATAAGCAATAAGTACTCTTAACTGGTATGCCATCTCTCCAGCCCCTCGCTAACTATTTCTTGATCAACTCTGAAGGGTCTGTGTAAACTGTCTTCACCAGTCCCCACTTCCCAGGGTCTACATGAAGAGCATATGGGCGCAGGGCCTGAGGGACCAAGCCTAGGCCAACCTGACACATGGAACCCTCGGCCTCACTGATAGGAGGGAAGACTAGCTCACACACTGCTGTGTCCTCATCGGACAAGTGAAGCAAAAGGCTACCTGTTCCTTTTATAAAAGGCAAGGACAGTGCAAGGCAGGGGGCAGCAATGGCCCCATCAAAGGAACACTCACAAAGCCAGTGATTCTGCAGTCAGCCTGGTGGCAGCCTGGTCATGTGGTACTCACTTCTATCAAGTGTTGTTTATCCCTGAGGCTGCCCTCTGGGGTGAGGAAAACTCGATACAGCAGAAGTCTGTTACAGGAACACCTGCTAAAGGCTTCAAAAAGAATATCAGTCTTCAAAGGAGGAGGGTAAGCATGATAAGCTCCCTCCACTTGGCTACATTTTCAGAGCTGATGTTAAATTAGACAGTAAAACATACCGACGCATGCAAAAGAGCACTTAAGACTTCTTATCATGAGCACCTGTTCCACTCCACCCTGTGAAGCCTGGTTCACCAAGTCCCCTTAATAGTGGAAAAGATCTTATGTCAGAGATCACAGCCAGGAGGAGAGGTGAGTGGATCAAAGGCACAGGGACACGGTAGGTCGAGTGGCAATTTCTGGTCCCTGAAATTATGCCTCCACTCATTGTCTGTCCCAGCAGACTTACTCTGTAAGAGGCCAGGTGGTGAATAACTTAAGTTTTGTAAGCCATGTGATGTTTGTCACAACTACTCAAATTCTGCTTCTACTACCGTGTCCAAGCAGCAGAGACAATACAAAGTCAGTGTGGTTGTGTTCTACTGAAACTTTACTAACAGAAACAAACAGCAGGCCAGGACTGGGCACATGTTATTATCTGCTACCTTCTTGACAGCAGGGCAATCAATTTCCACTTCAGGAGACTCTAATTCTAGGTGTGGTACAGTTCTGTCATGCATGTCAGTCTCCTCTCACTACCAGGTTTAGCTACCTGCAAACTTGTGCTCACCACCCCTCTGCAAAGGAGCCTTCCCTTCTGCCTCGCCCATGCTGGATGGACATCTCCAGTTGCACTCTTTCCTGCCCGTCTCTTCCAGCTCTTCAGAAGCAAACGAAACCCAGCTGCCCAGCCTTGGCACGTTCTTTGGAGGTGACCCAAGTCGCATCCTGGAGCCGACGGAAAGAGTCCAGCCGACGCGGCTACCATGGAGCACAGTGAGCTCCACAGAGTGTGTGTCTCTCAAACTGTCCCAACTATTCTGAAGCAGCCTGAGCTGGCCAGCTAGTCCTCACATCCAATCATTGATGACCTTTAGTTCTCTTCAAGCCATTAGGATGACTTGAACTCTTAACAAGAAATACAGAATCTTCCATAATTTTAAACCACTAAAGTTAGCAAAAATCCAAATTACAACTCTTTGCTTGAACCTCTGAAGAAAGCATAGTTTTTTTACACACTAGCCCTGAACAGGGCAAGAAAATTGTAACATGCCCAGCATACCTTCAACTCTCCCCTCCAGCCCACCATTCCCACAGCCATCCTGGAGATGGTTGATCAGACCCTCCAGCAGGACAACACTGGCTGCGCAGAGCACTTTGCATACCACAGCTCTGCTCTGGGGTTATGAGACTCTGCCACTTAGCACAGAGCTCACTGGTCAACCTCAGCAGGCCCTCAAAGTCTGGTCAGACATGGGAAACTATAGTATAGCTTAACACATCATACATGTAACTGGCACGGCGTGAGACAAGCAGAGACCCTCCCTGAAGTTTAACAGGGCAGCACTGAGAGGCCCTCTTGCTTCTTAGGGAGGTGTGTGCATTCAGATGCCTCATGATGAAAAGATTGGAGCACATAGACAGCCATACTGTGTGTACGGCTCTCTCAAGTCTACCCTGAAGCAGACTGAAGCTGGCCCATTCACTAGTCCTCACATCCAATCATCGATGACCTTTAGTTCCACCACAAGCCACAATACAGATAACAAGTTCAAAAGAACAAGGCACCCCTGAGCAGGCCACGTATTTATTTATATACATTTATAAGCAACAATATAAAAGTCGCACTGAGACTTTTATATATGTTATACATGCAGAGTGTAGCGTATCTTATTAAAAAGCGCATATACAATCCACATGATCATCCCTCAGATCAAAACAGAAACGTGCCACCTCCTGACATTCTCTTAGCTGTTATTCTTCTCAAACCAAACCTATAATTTCTTCCAACTATGAATAATTTTGTCTGTTTGTATGCTTTATATACACAAAATCATTCCATGTAAACTCTTCTATTTCTGGCTACTTTTGCTCACATTTTAAGATCTACTCAGACTGCTCTTTTCTACTGAGAAAGAGTGTGTGTGTATGCATGCATGTCTGCGTGTTCTTGTGCATGTGTGTGCGTGTGTAACAGAGTCTAGGTGTGTTGCCCAGGCTGGCACTACTCTCACCCTCCTAGAGTTTGAGCCTCCACACAACTACAGCATAGAATTTCTACTGACATTTAATTTGGTTATTCGTTTTTTGTTTGTTTGTTTTTTCCCCAGCACTGGAGTATTTCCAGCTGGAACTATTGTGAAAATCATAACCATGAACACAGGAAAGTCTTCCAAATATACCTGTTGGTGCATATCTGGTAGGCATGCAAGAGCCAGTCCTGACATTACACACAGTCATCAGGCATGCAAATCTCCAGCCTCACTAGGACACTGGTAGCATTCTTGTAGACTGCCTTCTCCAAGGTTGAAATGAACCTGAGAAACAGTTTAAGTACCCATTTTATGCTGTTTCATTTAACCAGTTTTGGAAGTCACATCTTCCTCCTGTCCCCCACTTCTCAGTAAAACCTATTATGTTACCACGGCCAGTGAGATAGCTCAATGTCACTTGCTGCCAAGTCTAGCAACCTTAAGTTCAATCACTGGAACCCACATGGTGGAAGTTGGATACTGAAAAATCTATGTATCTATCTACCTGTCCATCTATCCGTCCATCTATCTCAGAGTAACTGTAAAAAAAAAAAAAAAAAAAACAAAACAAAAACTTAAGTATTAGGACCAGCTCAGAGCCACAGAAGTTCAGTCTAATCACCTTGTTAGGCTGTTAAATGAGGACCGAACAATGAGCACAGTGATGATAGCACGTGTAAGGTATAAGCTGGCAAGAATGTGAGATTAATGCCCACATGCAGCCTCAACACACACACGGCTCAGGAGAGTTTTAAACCAAGTGAGCACAGAAGAGCTTTCCAAGGCCAACCTAGAGAAAAGTTCAACATGACAATCAGAGGCATTGTTGCCCCCACTCGCCTGGTTTATAACTATCTTCCTAAGGAGAAAACCAAAACCATCTGTCCCGTAGTGCGAACTGACAACCTGCTTGAAGACACTAGTATCTTTTAAGACGGCCCAGCCTAGAAGGCTTGGCGGACAGGAAGTGAGAATCGAGTGAGCAGGTCTCTTGCTCACTGCCTCTCTCCCCTGCTGCTAGTGAATCACCCATTCCCTGGGGAATGTTGGCAGATTCTCAGCCTGGCTGCAGATGACGTTCTGAATCTGTTTATTCAGGTGGAGATTGGATAAAAAACAAGAGCAGCCCAGTGGCAGGATAAACAGCCTCCACCAGGCAGGGTCAACCCTCCTAAGGCAGGACTGGGCTGTGTCAACCAATCTCCCAGCCGGCTCACTTCCTTCAGGATCACTGACCCCCTTGGGGTCCTCAACAGACAGTTTCCATTAACTCTCTAGAAAGAAAAAAAAGACCTGATGCCTCACGCCCATGTGAACGAATGGCCCCAGGACACTGCTGCAGCAGACCTACTCGGTTCCCCCACCATCGGCTTACAGGGACTGAGCTAGAAGCAACAGGTCCACAAGGAAGAAACCCAGGGACAATCAAGGAACAGTCAGCATCATTTAAGTCTAGAGTAGTGGCTATCAACCTTTGGGTCTCAATCTCTTGGGGGTTCTAACAACCTTCTCACAAGCATATCAGCTATGCTGAATGTCAGATATTTACATTGTGATTCATAACTGTAGCAAAATTACAGTTATGAAGTAGCAATGAAAATAATTTTATAGTTAGGGTCCCCATATGAGGAACTGTATTAAAGGGCTGCAGTATTAGGAAGGGCTAGAAGCGCAGGTGTGGAGGGATCCTGCCCAGGGGAGAACTGGGTCATGAGATGTGGTCCTGTCAGAGTGCTGTTGCATCCTATATAAAGATGCACAAATAAAACAGTAACAATGAATGTCCTTGGGAAGATGTACATTGCTGGGTAAAAAGGGCCCACATGAAAAGGCTTCCTAATACACACTCAGAAGAACAACATTCTGAGAAATTCTGAAAAGATAAAAACACCAAGGCAGTAAGTTACCAGTAGTTGCCAGGAAGGGATAGGGAAGGGGGATGGATAGGTAAAAAACAGCTGGAGTCTCAGGGTAGTCGCTGCACATTCAGATCCATAGGACTGTAATACCAGGAGATAACGATGAACTTCTGGTTCATCAAGTATAAATAATGAAGCATAGTAAGACTAGGGAAGCAACCACTAGGGCGTAAGGGGATGCTAGAGGAATGTTCTGTACAACTATTCTATAAGCCTGTACCTGCTCTAAAAATACATAATTAAAAATAAAATCTCAGCCAGGAGTTGATGGCCCGTGCCAATAATCCTAGCATTCGGGAGATGAGGCAGGGGAGGACTGAGCTTGAAGCCAGCCAATGAATGCAGAGTTAGCCTGGGCTGCAAGGTCTCAAATCTCTGCCCCTACCTCAAAAAGGTCTCCTGAAGCCCTGAAGTCACAGCAGCAGAACGCAAAGTCCACACAGCCTGGGCGTGTCCACTTCTCTTCATTACTGCTATACCCTCAGTATCCAGAAAAATGCTTAGAATACAGAAGTTGCTCTACCAGGGTTTGTTGAGAAAAAAAGTGAATTACAACTCTAGTTCAACTTCCTGACAATTACACAGAAGAAAATACAAGTCAAACCATCAAACCTAACCTTTTGTAACAAAGAAGAGGAGTTAAGAGTAAAGCAGAGTTAACTTCGTTTCCAGTAAGGAACCTATAGGCGATTCTAAAGAAAACAGTGGGGAGAAGTGGGTTTCTGAGTTACTCACACCTTTCTGGTGTTCACTTAGCCCCAAACACCAAGACTCATGGTTCGGTCCAAGTTAGCAAGGGTGAGTGACACTGCTAGATCAAGACTGGCTGCTGTTTTCTTTTTGCCTGGTTGGGACAGCAGGCTGAGTCATCCTAATGTCACTAGCACAATGCTTTCCCACTCAGAAGGGTTCCAATCAGATGCCACTGACCAGTGTGTTCTAAAAGCTACATCTGCCTTTAATCTCTGGGGACACATACTGGGATCCCCAATACTGGCTGGAACTTGGACTTCCTTCCGTGCCTGCAGGAAGAGGATCTGTCCAGCTATCTGGGCAGGGCAACCTGGTGTCTTTCAGAGTCATGAGACCATCAGAATTTCCATCTACATACAGACATCCTATGTGGAAAAGCCACAAATGAATTCTTTCCTGGTCAAGGCCACCACCATGGCCCCCAGATGCTCTCTCAGCTTAATCTCCCACCTCGTCCTATGAGGGACATCTGCTACCTCACACACCCTAGCTCACCTGCGCGGCTTCCCTGCAGCCCCTCCACTACACCGTAGCAGACTGCCAGGCTGTCAAGCCTCCATCCCTGGCACAACCAAAGGGCACAGCAAGAGCAGCCTGGCCTCTCCTGACTTAGAGTAAACAAGTCTAAGGCCAGCCTTGTACGTGGGCAAGGTCATGGCTCATGCCTGTAGGAGAGAAAACCCCTGCACAGAACAATGAGGAGCACAGATTCTCCCAGCCCCAGGGTCTGGGCAGTTGTCTCTGAACAACCAAGTCAGGTAAAGCCAGGCAGCACTCAAGTTACAGCCCAGTCTCTTGTCCCTAGCAGTGCATGAAGTGGATTTTAATTCCTGTTACTGGGATGGAGATGGAAGAAAGGCAGGAGAGGGCAGTTGCCAAAACAAGATGGGAAGAGGACCTTTTAAGGTCAGCAACATACCCCAGCTACTCTGACCAAGCAGCCATGAGGAAGAGTCTCTCTCCAGCAAGGGTTCTCATGAAAGAGACCCCCCAAATGCTGGTTTGTAAGGGGAGTACCAGGAGTCAAAACGCCAACGGTCTCTGTCACCAACTCTTGTGCTCCCTCTTTCTACTGACTTTACTAGCCAGGACCAGAAAACAGATGTAACTAGAATGAGAAACAACAGGGTGACCTCATTCCACAGTCCCAAACAGAGCAGACTCCTTCATATGGCCATACTTTATGTCATCCTTGGGTGTCAAGTATAGACCAAAACATTGTCCATCCAATGTGGTAAGCCAGAAGCAGGATACATGGGTTGCCAGTGTGCATGGCGACCACTTTAAAAATCCTAGACAGAGAGAAAAAGTAGGACGAAGCTCTCATTCACAGTCTGACAGCAGTCAAATCTTCACTCTTACTATTTTGCACAATTACCACTGTGCTTTCCAATTTGGTAAATAAGCTTATTTAAAAAAAATAAAAATAAAAACCAGTTAAATGCACATTAGATGCTATAGGACCATTATAATATTTTTTTWAATTATTTTCTTAGATTTTATTTATTTTTATGTATAGAAGTGTTTTTGTTTTTCTGAATATATATCTGTGCACATGTGTGCAGTGCCTACAAAGGACACAAGTGGACACCAAAGCTCCTGGGCCTGGAGTCGTGTAGGTGCTGGGAATTGAATATTGGTCCTCTGGAAGAGCAACCAGGACTCCTAATCAATGAGCCATCACTCTGACCCTTGTGAGATCTAATCTTTAACTGGAAATACCTAGGTAATGAGTATTTATGGGGCACAGCCTTCACTGATTAGCTATGTGTGCACTCTGCACAAATGAGGATCCTGGATACTGCAGTCTGGAGTCTCCTATAGAACCCTGCACCCTAACACAGTCTGACAGCATGTGAGCCCACTCTAGGTGGTAGACACCTAGAGTAGACACCAGCCATTGTAGCTGAAACCTGGATTAAACTTACTGGAGCTTATGCACAGATAGGCTGGCCTTCCCACTTTGCAGAAGCCAAGAATGTAAATCCCATAGTCTCAGGGATGATGGAGGAAGGTAGTAGTCTGATCCTTGGGGAAGAGATCAGCAATGAGCAGAGCCCAGAGCCTCCCATCAGAGAGAAGCATCCCCTGTGCTGGCTTACCATGTGGTCAAAGCAGTGGTAGGCCCTATCTCTACACATGCGGAGGAAGTAGATGAACCTAGGAGACACTGCATATCTACCCTAAAGACCCACATACCTGCAAAGGCCTTCCCAGGCCCTTAGCCTACAAGCTATGAACACATTGCTGCTTTAGGGCATCAGACCTCCTCTATATACACTGAGCCTGACTAAGGTGGTGAGCTTCCCCTTCCCTACACAGAAGCACCGCTCATTTCTAGGCCGAAAGCATGATGACACAGAGGCATTCTCCAAAGAGAAGCCTTCCACCCTCTGCTCCCAACCTTGCCAGTGAGGCTGATCCAGATCCAAATTCAGAGGCTACACCCCGGCCTGGAGTCATCCAGCTTACTAGGGTGCAAGCCCAGGTGTTCTCAGACTCCTAGCTATGATGTCCTGTGCGCAGAAGAAGCACAAGAAGAGAACAGAAAGGGAGTTGATGGAGCCAGGATGTCCTAGAAATTTCTTCAGGGGCCACCAAAGGTCTGCCTGCCACTGAACCATTCCCCTAGATCCATAAGCCAGCTTTGAAACAGCCCTGCAGTTCCAGGCAGAGGAGGAGGCTGTTTCAGCATTTGGCTGTAGCCTCTAAGGCAAAGTCCTCTCCCTCTGGGGAGTTATACCATGTTGTGCCTTTAAAAATAAAACCAGGCCTGTTTCCTGCCTCATCTGGAGGACTTTTGATCTCCTGATCATAAGATTTAGAGTCTCTCTTACCACACGACTTCCCAAGCCTTTCAGCACATGAACTAACTGCACTTGGAGAATCAAGGATGGGCTTATGAGGTGGCCCTTTAATGATGCCCTCCTTATCCACCGCACACATGACACAACTACCACAGCACCCGAGCAACGCCACAGTCAATGCCACTGTTCTGCACCCCCGAATACCAGACCCCCATGCAGTCTGCTCTGCAGGCCCACCAGAGCAAGCATGTGCTGTTTCTTTCTTGCTTTGAAAGCATGTCATARTGCACTTAAGTGCCAAAGGTAAGCCTACAAAACATATGGAAAAAAAAAAACCAAGAGAAAATCGTTCAGCTTAGCACTAGGCAAATTCTTAGACCTGACCCTAAAAGCACAATCCAGAAAGTGAGAAGGTAATGTACTAGGTTTTACCTCCAAATATCAGACTAGGGAAAAACATGTTCAAACCACACATCCAACGCAGACCCAGTATCTAGAATGTGTAAAAACTTTATGAAACTCAAATACCAAAAGTAAAGTAAAATACTAGCTTGAAAATAAACAAGAAGACTGACATTTCAGCAAAAAGGTTCACAGACAGCTGGGCACTGTGGTGCAAGAGCCAGCCTGGGCTCTATCAAAACAGCAAACATAAAGTAGCCCACAGGGAGGAAATAAGGCAGGGGACAATGTTCAACATCACCGACCACCAGAGAAATGCAAATTTAAACCATGACGAATATATCTCTATCTATAGATTTAAGAAGTTAGCAAAATGGCCAAAGAATTAAAAAATAAAATATATCACCAAACRCTAACCAGAAAAAAACAAAAACAAAAACAAGTGGGTTATTTATACATTGCTTGTGGAAATATGAAATGCCACAGCTATTCTTTAAAAAAAAAACAAAAAACAAAAACAAATAAACCATGCAATGTCAGGCAGCTTGTCCACTGAACTTTGAGGCATCTCTCCCAGAGAAATGAAAATATATGTTCACACAAAAACCTGAAGATGAATAGTCACAGCAGCTTTATTCAGAATAATCCAAACCTGGAAGAAGCGCAGATGTCCTTCAATGGGTGAAAGATTAGACAAAGTATGATATTTTCACACTATGGAATACAACCTGGTATCAGAAAGGAACAAAGTATCAACATACAAACCCCCATCAACCTCCAGGGAATTACACTAAGCGAAAAGACCAATCCCAGCAGACTGTGCTGCACAGATCCATTTCCGTCTTTAACCCTAACCCTAACCCTAACCCCTAATCCCTAACCCCAACCCTAAAAAAGTATAGGCTAATAGCTCCTTTGATGCGGGAGCAGAAGGAAGTGGGTACAGCCATGCTGGAGGGCCTCTAGTGGGTGTGGATATGGTCTAGGACTTGACTGTATGACATGAATGTCCTGTTGTGAAATTTTACAAGATTGTGCCACTGAGGAAATGGAGCTAATGTTATTCAGAGAATTTCTATTTCTCACAGCCACTTGTCAATCAACAATTACCCTAAACTAAAAAGTGTAACAAGAACAAAATGCCAGGACAGTGACAGCTGACCGAAGGCCTGGTGGAGTGAGCTATACTCCACAGCTTCCAATAAAGGAACTAATATACCAGAAAGCCAAGAATGAACACACACACACACACACACACACACACACACACACACACACACACACAACCTCCAGTGGTTTACAAGAGATCATTTAGAAGGAATTCCTGAAGTAAGATCAATTTTAGGCAGACAGACTGTCTAATTCCAGGCCTCTTCGTTTCAGGTAAAGGAAACCAACAGCCTCAGAGCACAGCAACAAAGCCACCTCACCCTAACCTGAAGCTACAGGGGACAGTATGAAGCAAGGTGATCCCATTTACCTTCAGTACAGAGCCACGTGATCCAGAAGTGACTTCCCAGAAGCTCTCCCAGGGATAGTACCTTTTTATTCCAAGGCTCTGTCCCAAGCAGCTGTGCAGAGGCTGCTGGCACTGGAGACGGAGCCCAGGGTGCCAGTGCTGCAGCGCCCCCCCCCCCCAAACACACACACACTCACTCAGCACCCAGTTAAGAAGCTGGGAAGAGAAACCACAAATTGGCACCTTTGCCTCAGCTGTTTAGGTTTGAAATACATCCAGGAAGTGAGGAAACTACTCCGGAATCTGCCCTAGAGTCATGTCTTCAAGGGCAGGTCCCCAGTATGGGCAACTCTGCTGGCATTACCAGGGGGCTGGGGCTCTGCAGAGGCTTGGCAGCAAGCTCACTTCCCTGGATGTGCTCTTAGGAGCAGACAGCCACAACCTCCAGAAGAACCAGCTGCAGGAGAGGATGGGGAGGCTCAGCCTAACTGCAGAGCATGGAGCCTTTCCGTGGATTTGCAATCCTTAATGAGAATGAGAGCCAATCCGCTCCAAATGAGCTCACAGAGGCCACCAAGATGCCGGTAAGGCAAACACTACCTGGACAGAGCATCTTGCCCCATGCTCCAAGGTGTCTCATACCTAACTCAACTTGATACGTCAGCTCAGGACTTGACAAAACCCTCCTAAGCGTCCAGACCAAATTCCAGAACAAAGTGAGCAACTAGCTTGAGAAGTGGAGAGAAGGAAGCTCAGGGAAGATACTTGCCTACTCTGTGCCTTTCCCATCCCATGGGACCACTGAATCATCTCAGAACACACTCAGGACAATGCCTTACACACCAAACCTGCCATCAATGTTTTATATATAGAAAGGTGGAAGGATAATGTCTGGTCATTTTTTAATTTAAAAAAATGTCTATTTCATATGCCTGTCAATATACCAAGTCATGTAGCCTATCTTTACAAACTGTCGACCTCTGAACAAGTGGGTTGATTCTGCATTCCATATATACTGCCCAACAATGACAGGCCTTGTGAAAGAAAGGTCTGGTATAGACACGGAACACATTTCTTTCACTCGGGCTAGGACAGCTGAAAATGGCTCCCAGGTGTGAGCAAACACAATAGGCCCAGCCTTCTTTGCAAGGTCACGCTGCAGGTCAAAGTCAAGCCAGCCATTTTCGGATTAGGTGCACATGCACAAGAGGCTTCCCCAAGTGCTAACTGGATTAGAGAAGCCACCTGCAGGAAGTGGGGAGGGGGAGGAGGGGAGGAGGGGAGGAGGAAATGGCCCAGTTGGAATGAGTCTGCTGCTGTGGGCAGGAGCCAGCCCCTTTCACACGGGACGGGATGGGACGTTGTGCAACCAGAGCGGCTCTGCTTCCAAGCTGCAAGTCACAGAGCCCTGGGGGGTGTTCAGAGCCTACTGCTGCAAGGAGTGGCTCCTCCCTCCAAGTCTTCTGTGGTTTCTCAAGCATCAGGAGCAGCCTGTATTCCCACTGGATCCTGTACTATATTGAGAGAGGGAGAGAAAGGGGAGGAACAGAGGGAGAGGGAGAGAGGAAGGGAGAGGGGGAGAGAGGAGGGAAGAGAGGGGGAGGGGAGAGGAATGGGTGGGGTATATATATATATATATATATATAGAGAGAGAGAGAGAGAGAGAGAGAGAGAGAGAGAGAGAGAGAGAGAGAGAGAGAGAGAGAGAGAGAACACCATCCAAAGGCCTAACTAACATCAGCACTTAAAGCACAACTTGGGCTGCTGAGTTCCCAGAAAGGCAGGGACCTCCATGACCAAGCTGGTATTCCGCAAGCACCCCCCTGCCTGGGCCCCCCCAGCTCTGCAGCTGGTGTTCCCTTCACTTTCTCAGCAAATAACTTGCAGATGTACCTCTCATCTCCTTGGCTTACCACCACCCCCACTCTCAAAGAAAGGGGAGGGGGGAGAGAGAAGGAAAATGACCAGTCATGACTGTGTGTAATTTGGCAGGCTCTCTAGGAGGCAGGCCACATGGGCTCCTTTCCCAGAGAAAGGCTCACTTCAACTGGGGGCAAAAGGAGGTCTGCAGTCCAGAATCCCCGGGAAGTTGCTGGGACACAGGACTGATCACTGTGTAAAGTAGATATTTTTCTATTTTGAGGCTCACTGGTGGAACCCAGCATCTAATGAGGCTGCAGTTCTGAGTCCACGGGTCCTTCTTGGCCTTTCAACAGAAGCTTGCTGGTTTGCCTAACAACCCACTTGCTGACAAAGCAAAAAGACAGAAAGGTAAATTGGCCCCAAACTAATGCTAGCCATGTCCTAATCGTCCTACAAGTACCCCTGAATGCCCCAGGGTTTCACTGTGCTGGCTGAACAGTGGTAAATTACACCCACTGCAGGAAGGAGTAAAAATGGAAGTCTAATATTAGAGTTGTGGATCAGAGTCCACGGGGTAGCCACTGAGATTTCCAAATTCTTGAGTCATAGAGCGAAGATTACAATAGGGACACACGGACAGAGATAGAAATGGAGACAGTGCGTTAAGGAAGAGAAAGGCACTCCAACGAATGGGAATGGACTAGACAGCTGGGGCAGGACTGAGACTTGTCAAAGCTTCTGCCCTAAGCCTGGAGACCCTCTGCTGGCCATGCCCATCACACCCATCCTCTCTTGAAGATTTTCTGGGCTTTTGCTTGAACTTCTGTTTCATATAGCCAGGTGGGGAGGGGTTTCCAGTCTCTCTGCCAACTGGCTTAGASTCTGTTAATCTCTGATACCTTCATGGCATACTCTACTACCACAGACAGGATAAGCAGCCTTGGGTCAAATGACTCTATCGAGAGCCTTTCCTGTCATGCAAACATCAGCAACATGAAGGGACCTCAGACAGCACCCAGCCCTTGTATGATGCTTTTCTGTTTCTCTGTCTTTCTCTGTAGGTAGATAAGACACAGAGCAGTTGTTACTGAGCTTCCTAGGGCCCTCCCGGGAGCCTCAGCAGACGCAGCAGCCTTAATATGCAACTGCGGAGTCCATGAGGAGCCAGCCTGGGCCCTACTGCTCTGCCTTTACTGTTAAGCCTGAGCACTGTGAGGAGAAAGAGCAAGCTAAAGCAAGCTTTAGTTTAGAGGTGCACCTGGGACTGTCTTACCTTAAGTTGGAATTTTAGAGAGCAGCCCTGGATGTGAGGAAGACAAGACTTTTATAGCTCAGGGGTATGGGGTGTCCAAATGGGGAGTTGGCAGGCAAAAAGGGAAGGGCTACAGGAGTAGACCATAAGCATAACAAGTTAGCCATCACGATCCCTGACAAAAGGACGAGGTTGCAAGGTGGGCATAACAACAGGTGGKCGCAACAAGGAAGCCATAGCAACCCTTTGATACAAAGAGAGGGTAGCAAGATGCTTTTTAGCTTCTTGAAACAAAGACATGACTGCCAGGACCTGAAGCAGGCAGCACAGGGCCATTTGTAGTTAACATTACAGGGGGCATAGCCTAATGCCTGAGAAACAGGCTTAATCATAAACAGAAATGAACCTAGTTTTGTCTTTATTGTAAGATAGCTTTTATGCCTAAAATGGAGGCAAGCTGGTTCTTCATTATCTCTTTTGCCTACCAATAATGAGGACTAAATCCTCTCCCGGGCAGAAGGCTGGGAAAGCAAGAAGAAACGGCAGGGTTATATACAATTCAAGGCTGGGAGAAGACAAGAGGGGTCCCATTAGGGCAAGGAGAGAACTAACTGCATACCTCACCAACACCCCTTTCTAACTGCCACATGAAACAGAGAGGCACTTTGGGCTTAGGCAAGGGCAAGGACCTCAGAGACCCCAGTAACTGATAACCACAGTAAGGTAAGCAGCAGTAAACCTGGCTGCTGCCTGGGGAAACTTCCACAGCCAGCAGGGAGGGCTCTAGYCACCTGTTCATGGGCAGTGTGTGTGTGTCCTGCCAGGTCAGGGCACACAGGAGAGCTCCTTGTCTCCTTCCCTCCCTAGTACCCGAAAGTCAGCTGCAGAGCCCCAAGTAGGCCACCTAGAAACAACAAACTGACAAGGGCCATGGGTCTCAGGCATGGTCGGTATAGCCTTGGTACTCACGCCTGCCATCTCCTGCCATTCAACTTTCACCTTGAGCCTACTACTCCAGGTCACCACACAGGTGACACCAGGAAATGTCTGGTTTATTGTCTTCCAAAGTCTAATGGGCTTGGGAAGAATACATCAGCCCAGGGCTCCTCTCCCACATCTCACATAAAGCTAGGCAGTGGTCCTCCACAGCAGGGTAACAGCAGCTTGGAAGACATAAGCTATGTCGCAAACAGAACTATCGAATCAGCTTTCACACCCTTGAGTGTCTTTCTTCTCCTGGTGAGTGGCAAATCGTACACCAACAAAGGGAGCAGCTACAGCCACCTCAACTGTGCATACCCCACAACACCCATTTATACAATAGTAAAATGAGCCCCCCATCTGACAGTCAGCCTCAGCTATAAAGGGTGAAACCATTATTTCATCCTTCCTGGGATAAACATCATGTGCTAAAGAAGGTTTTTTTTCCCATGAGCTCTTTATTATGTCTGCAAATACTGGCCCTTTGGAGATGCACTCACAGAAGTCTAAAGACAGGGCGTCAAAGGCAAGAGCCTCTCCTCCACTTGTATCTCAGGTGAAGGGTAAAAACACTCCTGTCCCAATGCACACACCCTGCTTCAGGAATATTAGCAACTGAGTTCTATATTCAGCCAAGTTATACCTGTGACTGTGAACTATGATGTCTCTAAAAACATAATACACAGCAAAAAAGAAGAGAAAGAGGGACAGGGAGGAGGAGGAGGAAGAAGAGGAGGAGAAAAAAATAATTTGCCTGTGCTTCAAGCTGAATTACTGATGGTCTTAATTCAGGACTTGAAGTCAGGCATAATTTCCAAAGTTGAATGAAATCCCCAAGTCTCTGGCTTCCAGGCATGTGTTCACGGCAGGAGTGGGGGTGGAGGTAGAGGTGGGGGTTGTCTGCAGATCACAGCTATCTCCCCTTTAAAACTGCTCTTCAATTACACTTTCATTATGAACTGATTTCTATACTGGCTGCTCTTCCAGAAGATCTGAGTTTGATTCCCAGTAACCACAGGGCAGCCCACAACCACCTATAACTCCAGCTTCAAGCGGCACAATGCCTTCCTCTGGCCTCTGTGAGCACCAGGCATGTAGAGATATAACAACCATACGCATGAGCTAAAGTAATAGTAATCATAATAATAAATGTAAGAGAAGCATTTTGAAGTAACAACATAAACTTTAAATAGCAATATTACAAAGTCGCAACGATTCTGTGCAGCTAACTGCTGCTCAGGTGTCCTGCCTATCCAGGACATGGATTGAGAAGAACAAAGAGCACGATGTGGTGACAAGTTAAAGTCTGCAATGTTTGACACCTGGAGGAGTACAGCAGGATCCGTACACAACATCTACAAGGATCAGCAGTTGCAAGAGGCAAAGTCAAAGCCCACTTCTCTGCAGTGATGAATGAAGAACCACTTCCACTACTCGATGGTCTAATGCAGTAATGCTAGAGGAAAAGCACACACCTTCAACAGAATTGCAACTGATTTGTCAGGCAAAATTATTGTTGCCCTGAGAATCAAAACCATTTTTTTTAAATCTCAAACATAAAAACCTGCTGGCAGATTCTGTTCCTTTCTAACAAAAGTCTGTTTCTTTTTCTGAGATCTATTTTTATGAAATGAGCTCCCTCACTCCAACCCAATCCTATTAAAAGCTTTCCTTGGGTTTTCATGCTTTCTGTTATTAAAGATAAATGGCTTTGGCATTATCCTCAAAATTAATGCAAATAAACCTGCTCTTTGACAAACATTAATTGAATCAGATCCCTTCAATCGGAAAGCAATAACCAACTGAAACTGTGATGTCCCCAGCGTTTCAGACTCTTGATGCCCTGATATTAAGCACGAATCCGAGCCTCCTCCACGAGGCCTTCCAAGGTTGACATCTAGAGAGAAGGGAGCTGTGATGTGGAACCCCAGTCCTGAAGAAGAGAGAAAGGAGCACACTTCAAAGCTGCAAGTGGAACGGCGGGTGTCCACACAGTCAGACCTACTTCCTACAGGCTCACTACCAGCAGCAGCAGTGGAGAGAGTGCCTGTGTGTCTTTCTGGTATGCCACAGAAGGAAAGTGAGAGGCTCAAAGTGGCCCGTGGACCTACTGCCCATGGGCTGGGAGCAAGATGGCCTATACCCATTCTCCCGAGGGGTCACACTGCTAACTCATCAGGAAGCCAGATTCAGAACAAAGATAAAGATCCGTCAACTGCTAGTTTCAGAGAAATTACTGGCCAAGTCAGATGGGAACAAGAGAACACCAATGAAGCGGCTGCCAGCACAAACCTGCATTTTCCAAACTGAATCACAACAGAAAAGGAGGCTTTTTTTTTTTTTTTTTTTTTTTTTTTTTTTTTTTTTTTTTTGCTTTACATATTTCAACATGGTCTAATGGAAGATGGAAAATAGGGTCAAACAGCCCCATTGCTTCCTGGCACTGGTGCCAAAGAGTAGAACAGATTTTTAGTTAGTAGAGCAAGAGAAAGTTTGAAGACCCAAGGCCCAGGGACTGTGCCAAGGGCCCTGCTGCCACTGGAATCAGTAGCCCAGGATCACCTGTAAGGCATTCTCCTCCAGGGTCCCATCTACTGCTATCTTGCAACTAAGACGCCTCTGGGGAGCTAGTCCTCCCTGGCTTCCTCACCGAGTAAAGAGCAAGGGAATGCAKACTCTGCGGAGTGGGCAAGTGGCCGAGCCCGAACAAGGCCTAYGGTGGGAGTGGCATGAGGCTCTGCACCCTCGCATGCCTGGAGCTGACAGGAACCGCAAGGCTGCGACCTGGGCTTCCAGGAGCCACAGAGTTACAAGCATCTTCAAGTGCTGTGCTTCATGGACACACAAGGGATTATCACATCCCTAATTAGCTTCACATAAGGCTAACTGACCTAATTTACCAGCAATTAAACACTCTCCAGATGCTATGCACAAAGGCCAAGCAGATAAAAAAAAAATCCAGACCTTTGCCTGTCTAAAATGGATACAGCTTTCACAAAAGCACCTCACAGAATAAGGGCTGATTCACAAATCTTACGCCCCTAAAAGTGAGAGGCCACCAAGGTCCACAGAGCTGTGACAAGCCACCTGCCAGAGGCAGGAGCCATGCATCATGTCTCATGAGATAACAAACGCTTTATGAAAGCTCCTTCCATTCCCCTTTAGTCTTGAGCTTGCACAGGGGGAATGTGCAAAGAATAAGGAGCACATTTTGTAAATGAAGGAAAAGGGGTTGTGAGAGAGCAGGTCTTTTTTTCCAGGACACACACAGAGTCACATTCTACTCTAATCCCTATGCTCTCCTGCAAGCCACCAGGCCTTAGAAAGGGTTACGTTCCAGGGCAGTTCACAGGGCACGGCAGCCTGATTCTCCTGTGGTCAGCCAGAATCAGATCTGCAAGCCACACCAGCAATCTTCTTAACTTCCTGCTAAGTCCCTCTGCTCAGCCTGCTAAACCCATGTTGGAAAAACAATGTATACAGGTGAGACGGTGAATCATTACACCAACAAATCAAAGGTATGCAGAGAAACGTGCGGGAGATGGGAAGTTCAGTAACGCAGGGTAATCTGCAGAGGAAGCTGCCAGTAAAAGCTGGTAGTGAGCATTACTGTACTCAGGGCACAGTTGGAAAGACTGCGGAGTGAGCGTGAACCTGTGGCACTTTACCTGAGGCCACAGGAATGGAGTGAAGCCAGGTGATTAATCCCCAGAAAAGGCTAGAAGCAGCTTAAAAAACAACACCTTCAAAGCGCCCTCCTCTTCGTTTTTGGTTAAGGCCCTGAATGTTTTGTCTACAGTAACACATGGTATTATGATTTGAGTTTGAACTGTTCCCCCCAGACTCATGTTTGAGTGTCTGTTCCTTGGCTGATGGCATTGTTTGTGGCGAGGTTGTGGAACTCTTAGAAGCTGGGACGAGGTAGCAGAGTGTACTACTAGGAACAGGTGTCTGGAGGTTACAAGGACTGCTTCTAGCCTCTCTGCGGCRTTTGGACAGCCACTGCCACAAGTTCCTACTGCAATAGACCAATGGACCTCACACCACTTGCATCCCCTATGATGGATGAACCAAAATCAATCTTTTCTTGCTAAGTTGTTTCCATCAGGTGCTTTGTCACAGAGCTGCGTAAGCAAACACCATGCATAGGTTTTGTCTCAGCTTAACACAGACCTCGACAGATTGCTCCTCACTATTAGTAAGATTCCAGTGCTTTGTTAGTACTTTATTATTTTCTAGGGCAATAAAAGTAAACTGGGTTTACCAAAATTCACTGCACAAAGATAAAACTGTCATAGCTCAGTCTTTTAACCTAGTTTAATTACCCAAATGAGAACTCAATTACTAAAGCAAAGGATCTGTTATATGTACCTCTGTCAGGGTGTTTAAAAAATAAAGAAGATGACGACTAATTTTCCCCAAGTTAGAAATGCAGCAAAACTTCCAACTTGTAATTCTATAAACTCTCAAACAGCAAATACAGTGTTTGCCATAATCATTATTAGGCAACATGAAGAAAGGTCATTGTTTACCAAAAAGGACAGAAATATCAGTAACCAAGTGACAGTAACCATCATGGCCCCACCACACAGCCCAGGGTCCCCAGGTGGCACCACTTACAAAAAGAGAGAGACCACGTGTATGGAGGCAGCGCCCAGTGATGGTATGGCTGTCAGCTCATTGCTGTTGAGGTACCTGTAAGAACAAGAAGCAATCCATCACTTAGAGCATTTATGTTAGTAGTTAGAAATCATACACAACAAAAAATAACAAATCAAGCAGTAGTTAGCCATAGTAAGGCTATGAGATAAAAAGATAAGGCATTTAGAATTAGCTTTTAAAGGAAGACCAGCCAGATGAAGTCAAAACCCATTAACCATCTATCATACCCCTGGCAAGAAGTACACACAAACAGGAACTGTGCTCTGGCTCCCCATCAAGCTCAGACAGCAGACTAACAAGGGAAGTGAAAACAGGCCCTGATGCGGGTTCCAGCCGAATGCGCCCCTGTGACCATCAGCAGAAACAATCTGGCGAGCTGAAGCAGTCACAAAGGGCTCGGAGGTAGGAAGCATAGATCTCCCCTATGTCCTGAGGCTGTACCCCAGGCAAGCGACACCATGTGAATGAGAGCTGGAGCCTGCTCCCTCCAGGGTGGGCAATCCAGGGCATGCAGTGTCCCTCCTCTGACAGAACAAGGGGCCTGGGCTCACCCCCCATCTACTTGAGGTTCCAGCCTGGGACTCAGTGGCATGTAAAGAAAACAAAAACAAGTGTACCGCACTTGTGCAAACAGACATTTTGAAACTACTCTGCAGAGAGGATTCACTCTCCAGGACCCTGTCCCATTATGAGAGTCTAAATCCTGATTTCCACAGTTAATATCTTTTAATGAATGGGCAAGTCCACAAGCCAAAGCACAGCCCGTCTTGTCTGCCCCCAGAGGCTGTGCAGCCTGGCCTCTTTACATGGGCATGCATAGCTAATCTGGGAAGAAAATCTGAAGTCAGACTTAAAATGCAGCCCCCAAAGCCTTAAGAAACCCAAGGCGCAAAGTTCGGGCTTCTGAAGGGATCAGCTAGAAGGAAATAGTATTTAACAAGGGGAGTGAGGGGACAAAAACTGGTTATCTTGTTCCCAATTTCTTAAGGGAGGTACATCTTACAAAAAGCATGTAACTCCACTTGGGGACAAGACCACAGAAATGACAGCTGTACATGGCTCTGATACTTGTTTGAATCATCTGGCTGGCTGCCATCTTTTCAGAAATGAATAGAAGTGGTGGGGGCTTGAATTATCCTATTTGCTTTCTTCAGTGCCAGTCGGTTAGGGATGGAACTTGGCAATTACTGACTGTAGGACACAGAATGCCTGTTTCACTAATTCCATGTCTGAAGCATCTGGCAGGGAGAAGGCAGGTCTGTATCATGTGGCAAATCCTTTCTCCACTTAAAGAGCCCTTGTTTGTGGAAACAGACAATTAATTACTTTAACAGTCTCTTATCTGACTGCCCCCTAAATCACATAGATCCTGTTATCTCTTCCTGCCCCGCCATTTCCCATCACAGTGTGGAGGCACTGAAAACCGCTCATCAGTCCTAATCTCAACCAATAAATCTTCTTAGTGCCCAGCGGTGTGCTGATGAGTAGAAATGACCCCCACAGTTTATCAGAGCAAGAAAACTGCTGGAGGTCCACTGCCAACAAGGCATCCTGCAGAACTGTTCTCCACCCAGTGGAGAGGCTCCACCCAGCAGCCAATGGAAAAAGTTGCAGACACTTAGAACTACACATTAGATGGAGCTCTGGGAATCTTACGGAAAARTTAGGAAAAGGATTGAGGAACTCAAAGAGGTCAGGGACCCCACAGGAARACCAGCAGAGTCAACTAACCTGAACCCCGGGGTCTCCCAAAGACTGAATTACCAACCAAAGATCAAGCATGGGTTGGTTGGACCTAGGCCCCCTACACATATACAGCAGATAAGCAGCTTGGTCCCCAACAACCAGAGTGGGGCAGTGGGGGTAGAGGGAACACTCCCCCCGTCCTGATTCTGCCACCCGCCTGCCTGTGGATCTCAGTTCCCTAAATGGACTGTCTGGCTTCAGTAGGAGAAGATGTGCCTAGTCCTTCAGCAACCTGATTGCAGGGGGTTTGGGGAAGGGGAGGTCTGCATAAGAGGGTATGAAAGGAGAGGGGGAGGGATGTAAAGTGAATAAATAAAAAACAAATTAAAAAGAGCTCATTTCTTAAGGTTTACTGGAAACCAGGATGACAGTGATGGTAACAATAACAGCAGTGATTTCCTAGAGACTGGGGTGGGTGCCACTCTAGGAGCTGTTCCATGTATTACCTCATCTTTAGACACCTAGATGTAGGTCCCAGGAACATCGCAGTAAACCAATGAAGCAGCTGACACACTGAAACGTGAAGTAACTGGACCAAGTTCATTACAAATAGTGACAGTGGCTGAAGGAAGGAAGCCTCAAGAACTAGGTTCCCACACCTGCCGGCTGCTGTGTGGAATTACAGCCCACACCATCACTGTGGCATCATCTCCTCACTGCGGCAGCCCTGAGTCAGATACCAGCATCTGGGATTTCCTAGGTTATAGCAAATTTAAGTCCATTTAAAAACCTAGCCTGGGGTCATATGACAGCACAGCCAGGAGACAACATGGCCAGCAAATCGGAAAGCAGCAAGCTCACAGGCTAGGACAGGAGACAGGTTTGACCACTCAGACCCCTCAAGTAACAGAAAGGTTGCCTTATGTCCTGCCTGCTTATCATAACTTGATTTTGAACCTAAAACAAAAAATACAGGATTCCCTGCAGGTGAACCTCAGCTGAGAAACCTGGTCTCAATCCAGCCCCGCTACGCATATGGATAATCGCCCCACTCCATACATGTCACAGAACTAAATGAGCGAGGGGCAGGGGTTGGCTAGCACCTCCTATCTCCATGAACCTTCAGAAAGTGGATTATGCAGGAACGGTAGACCAGTGCTAAAGATTAACAGCAAATTGTATGTCTTGATGAGCAGTCCCGGAGCAACAGGCTCGGTCAGAAATAGCAGGCTCTAATTTCAACAGGGCTGCCTGATTTATGGAGAGGACAGTTGGAGCCCAAAGCGCAGGAACTAACTGCATGGCTAGCTTCCTTTTAGATCATTTTTACTGTAAAAAAGAAAAAAGGCTAGTTCAGTGTGAGCGGCTAGACCCACCACGACTGGCTCCCCAGTTGTTTGTGGGCCAAAAGGAGAATGCAATCTTCAGAAGGCAAAAGCATCAAACTCACTCTGAGACATGAGGAGCTGTGCGCCAGACTGAAATAGAGACTGGTCAGAAATAGCCCTGGAGCACCGAGAAAGGCAAGGCGCGCTGGGTGCACAGCAGTCTCCACGAATCCAGAACTCTTAAAGATGAAGAGCCACGTGAGCTGAGGCACTCTCACTATCTAGGGTTACTTGCTTCCATTCCCCATGCCCTGTGCCCGAGCAACTCCTGCTGGCTCTGCCCACCCCACCCCACCCCACCCCCAAAATGTTACTTCCATTCAAAGTACTACGAATCTTCCTGAAATGTCTGGCTTTTATAAACCTTTTCCTGATGACGTAAGGCCAGAGCATGAATCACAGCCCAACCCTGGAGCTGGAGGAGATGTAAGTGGGGTCAGTGAGATACACGGATCGCCTGACCCCAGGGCAGAGCCTGAGGGTGGGATGCTTCCCACTGACCCTTCAGGTCAGCTGGAACGTTCTGATCCTGCAGTTTTCTCTCAAGGCCTCCACCTACAAGTAGCTTGTTAAAGAGAATATCACATGCTGTAATATGCACAGTGCCATAGAGGGCAGCTCACAGTACAGCATCATCACTTGTCAACTTAATCAAATTTGGCTTTAACAAACAAAGCAAGTCTACCTAAGAAGTAACTGTGGGTTACCGTGTGTGTGTGTGTGTGTGTGTGTGTGTGTGTGTGTGTGTGTGTGTACCATATTAATTTACCAAATGGCTGAAATGGACACACAATAAGAACTTCAAACACTGCAATGGGGAATATGAGAATTCAATGAGAGACAAAAGCTTGCTTCCTTACACTTCAGGCCCAGCTCTGCCTCTGAGAGGAAGCGTCTCTGACAGGTATGATAGACTTGCATATTTCTGTTTCACAGATCCTTACATACTACACACATGAAGACCTTCTTCTGACCAGCACCAGGGGAGCCTTTTGCTGATGTGAGAAGTGAAAGCAAACCACTTTGTTCTCTAATTTATTTAGCCAACTGGCTCTTTGTAAACAGAGCAGGTGCTCTGGGCTACTGGCTGTTTCCTAACAGAGATGGAACTGCAGTCCATAGGGGTTAGCTTGGAAGTGTGGATGGTCATTTCTTAAAAGGAAAAAAATCCATTAGTRCTTATGAGCAAACACAGGACTTAAWATCAAGGCTCCAGTTACTGGAGAAAAACACTGACTAAAGATTTTCCTTGGTAAGACTATGATATAAGCAGCTGGTTAGATAAAAAATATTTTAGCATAATAATACAGGATATCTTCCTTAGAATCCATGAAGGTTTGATCTAGAACTCCCTGCAAATACCAGAATCTGCTCAAGATCCTTATAGAAATATATACAGTGCCTGTATGAAGCCTGAATGTGTCCTGTGTTCCATCATACCTACAACAATGCAAATGCTAGATGAACCATTAATTATACTGTATAGGACAGAAAGATAAGGAAAAAAGGACATCCATACATATTTCAAGCAGACAAATCTTTCAATTATCAATCAGAGGCTGGCTGAATCCACAGATGATAAATCCATGGATATGGAGACCCAAGTTAATAATCACATATGACAAGAAGGGCGAATGATGAATGTGTGTCCAGCTCTGTCCAAAGTCTGAGTAACACACCAGCCCTTCAGGAGTACACTCAATTACAAATCCACCTCTTAGGAAACACAGGCAAGTTACCAGCAGCAGAGGCAGAAGCTGGAGGCATGTGGTCATATGCATGGATTGTTAAACCGGAGAGCTTGGTTCTTCTATTCCTTACAATCAAATGACCCTCAGCATGCCACCTAACCTTGCTGAACCTTATTTTCCTTTTAAAAAATGTAAATAATAAATGTACCAGTCATGGGGCTTTGGCAGGATCCAGGAGAAATAAATCTAAAAGTTTAGGCTGTGGATACTTACATGGGATATACTTATCAGTCAGCACTAATAGCAATAATAGGTATTAGCTATTAACTAATAATAGCAATTGGTCTATCAAACACTCCTCAGTATGTCAGTCTTCCTTTACATTACTACCATCACAACCCTTTGCACCTGCTCTTGTGCATGCACACCAGCAGGGAGAGGGAGCAGCACCCTGGGACAGAGCAGAGCTGAGCCATAAATACCTGGAGGCAGAGCTCCCTTCCCTCTCCAGGAAGCACGTAGGGCAGTGGCCCTGAGCAAAGCAGCTTAGCAGCAAGCACTCCCAAGCCACCGGCAGTAATGTGATCCAAGAGCCTTTTCATAGAGGACTGTATAAATAGTCCTCTGATTATAGAGGACGAGGTGTCCAGCACTCCGGGTTGGGCACTCCCTGGTGGGCTTTCCTCAGGGTTGTGAGCAATGAAGACTGTGGCTTGGAAGCAGCTGCACATGTCCTCCAGGAGCCTCCAAAAGGCTTGCTTTCTCTCTCTTCCCAACCCACAATGTTATGTGGTTCTAGAGCCTCTAAAATTAAACCACTGCTAAGCCACCACAACTCCTGCACCCGCCTTAGGCTCTGAAGACCACAAGGTCTGGGAGAACTGACTTGAGCCCAGTTAATTTGGAAGCACTGGTGTGTCAACTGTGGCCTGTGTTCTTTTGTTTTGGCTTTTTTCCCTTCCATATTTTTACCTAGTTCCCACCACTCACTGCTGGTACCTCGAAAGCCCCAGGTCTCCACCACTAAGGAGTTCATTTTGCTGCCCTGGGCATGATGAGTTCAACTTACAATCCATAGAGGTAAGAGGCAGTCACACTGGCAAGAAGTCTAATCTGTCAGCCTCAAGGATAGGTCTCTAAACAACACTTAGTATGGGAGCCTCAGAGTTCTAAAAGCAGGAAGGAATTACATATTCACATCAGTAGGAAGCTACAACAGTACTGACCATGTGTCACTATGTCCATGTCACAGAAAGTGGAAAGGGACACTGAAGAGCCAAGTCACTTGTGCAGGAACAGATCCAGAACTAGAATCTCAAATCTAGCACTCTTGCTACCAAAACAACCATTTTCCCACCAGGAGGCCTTGCAGAGGAGGCCTTGCAGCCACAGAGAATAGGGCTGTCTGTGGGACACTAGGTCCTTAGCTATCAGTATGATGGGGATGATGGGGTTGGGGAGTGGGGTGGGGGGGTAAATCAAGGGAGTAAAACCAAATGAAAGTAGAAAGCTAATGAGCGAGGAACAACTACATAGGGAGATAAACACAGAATGTGCTCTCCAGAGCACTTACCAACATGTCTGAAAGGCAGGACACAGAATCTATTACCAGGATTTAATATAAAGGTTAAAATGAATGTGAAATGCAATCCACAATGAACAAACTCCAAAGTTCAAGACAAGATAGATCAAAAACAGTGTGGTCAAGCTATTCTGGAACTGAGACAGAAGGGAAAACACCAGAAACATTGATTCGGACTTTTCATGTTTTGCTCACTGTACATTTTCTAGAACATTCTCCATCTTGACTTTTTAAAATGTGACATCAAAATATCAATTATCTTGACTGGTAAGTTTTGGCGCCCTTGTGACATCAGTACCTAAGGCAAGGCCCTCGCCTGCCTCATCCTAGTCACAGACCTGCTTTTGTAGCTCACTTGACTCGGAAGAGCATCTGGCACAAAGACACTCAAGTAAGTAGAAACGGAAGCCTGTGATGTCACAGGAAATGGCATGATTTTAATCTCTTCCAATAATAATCTCTTAGAATGACAGAGAATCTGAGCATATAATAACCTCAAGAGTAAACAACATCCTGGACCAAAAGAAAGCACCGGGTTATAAAACCAATTGGCTCCTGGTAAACTAAGCTTATCAGCTTGGAAAACTATGACTGGCTGAACTGTGTCCCCTTCCTCAAATCAGTGCTGGAGCACAAACCTCCAGGACATCAGAGTACAGATATGTTTACAGATAAGCCTTTAAAGACTATGTTAAAGAGACTGAGGCTGCAGCTTGGAGATAGACTGTTTAGCTTGCATGGTCCAAGCTCTACATTCAATCTCCAACACAGAGTAGCAGAATATCATGAAAGTTAAGTGATGCCACATGGGTGGATCCGTGAACACAGAGGAAAGACCATGAGAAGTTAGGGTAAGAGGCAACCATCTGCAAGCTAAGGAGAGGGCGCTCAGGAGAAGCCAGGTCTATAGGCTTCTAGCTCCCCAACCATGAGGAATCAACTCTGCTAATGAAGCCAGCAGCCTATGGGATTTGTTACAGAAGTCTTGGCTGCCTTCACATTTTCATGCCCCCTACCCCTGTCTCACTGACCTCATAGGCAAATGAAGGTACAACACAAGGCATTTCCAAGCTCCTTCCAACTCTGGGGTTTAACCCTGAAGTCTATGCTTTGAAAAAACACATAAAATCCATAAAATCTGGCCATGAGGATAGGGAATGCAGCTATTTTGCAAACTGCATCAGTGAATAAAATTCAGGTTTCATTACATTAAGCTGCTACAATGGAACAAAGACTAGCCACCAAAGACTTTCATCAACTGCCTGTAGTAAAAATGTGTAGAGAACTTAATGATTTGCTAAATTGCCTATAATAGAACTTGATAATGATTTATAGTAATTTTATATAAATATTCATGAAAGAGCACAGAATACATTGGAAGGACTGGAGGGTTGGAGAGGCATGACAGGATGGAAAGATCAGGTGGGGGCTGGGAGCAGAAGTGGGGTGAGGAAGGAATGTAGAGAGACAGCCAGACTGAGGGGCATTAGAGAGGGAGTATGGGAACCTAGTGCAGCAGAATCTTCCTAACGTGCAGGAAAGTGATCCTAATGAAGTCTCTAAATAATGAGGGAAAAATTTTAATTTATGCAACAAAATATTTTTAACTGTGAAAAGTACTATGTAAACCAGATATAAATCCATAAATACCTATAATTCTAAGCATTTGGGAGGCTGAGGCAGAAGAATTATGAGTTTCAGATCAGTCTGGGCTATACAGCGAGACTGTCTTTGGAAAAAAAATACAAGGAAAATAATATACATCTTGATTCTAAAACTATATGCACTTATGTATGTAGTTTACAGCAAGTAATCATGATGGCTTTATACAACTTATCTATAAAGTTTCTGTGGGGCTAAAATCTGATAATTCCAATGGATGTATCAAAGCATAAATCTTTATACTGAAAAGAATGTCTGGGGCCCGCATGAGAGCACACTCAAGAGGCAGCAAGCCTGGTGGTCAGCAACAGTGAACGTGACTTGCTAGGAGGTACAGGGAAGAGGAGCCTCTGTTGCTCAGGATTTTATGCCAGGTTCGTGGAAAATGCAAATGGTGGGCTAGCACCAGGTACCTCTGCTGACTAAACTATTATACCTCTGTGGCGCCTGTGAGAATGCACCGGCCCAGGCGTGTTCCCCAATTAGTCAACAAGACTTTCTATCAAAGGGCACACTCTTACACTCCCATTGGGCAACCATGATTTCCAGTAATGCTAAACCCACTGCACTGTGGCGTGCCCTTCATAGAATACGGGGCCTGCAGCAAAGGAAAAGGAATTTACTATGGCACCCGTCTGTCTATGAGGGCTCCACTCCTCAGCCTCCTTGGGTACCTGAAACTCTCTATATAGTCCTTTTCCATACAAAAGTCAACCATAGTAAGAGACTGACAATAATTAAAAGAACATTACATAATAAAATCTATGTGAATCTGATCTCTTACACAAAATCTTTCTGTATTTTCATCTTTTCACTTAAAGGAACAGCTTCAGAGCTTCTTTTTGGCATATCCTATTGTCATAAGATCCTGTTTTTGGGGACCATTACGAGGGAAATTGGTATTACACGAACACAAGCTGACCATATGCAAATGTTCCTTCCTATTAGTTGGGACCAGCCACCTAGGAGAGTGAGAACAGTACAATACGAAAAGATCTGCCCTAGATCTTTCTGCTCTCCACCCCTATAGGTTTAAGGGAACACTCACACTTCCTGCAGATTCGTCAAGTCTTCAAAAGCAGCAGAGTCGATCTCGGAGAGTCTGTTATAACTCAGGTTTCTGGTAAAAGAGAAAGTGAAAAGTACTAAATTAATAGTTGACATTTCATCAAAGACCAAGAAACCGTTCCTCACTCACCAAGTGCTCTGCCTAGTGACCTTCCCGCCTGGGTCCTGTGTTAGGAACAGACACACTGAGCTTTATAAGCAGCTCTTCTCACCTGCTTCAGTGCACAGAGTACACAGAGCCAGGCTGGGAACCGGCACTGCCAGAGCGCACTCACGCAGACGTCCAGTGCCAAATGGCTAACCAACACTTGAGAAACTAAGATGGGCCAGTACTAATCCAAATGCTTTGTAGTAGATCAAGCCCAGGGCCACTCAGTTTTTAAAACTGCATGTATTGGAACTGGACAAAGGGTTAAGAGTAGCTGTAATTCTTGCAGAGGACTTTGAGTACCCAGTACCTACAAGAKTCACAAATACCTGTAACCCCAGTTCCAGAGGGCCTAGCACTCTCTTCTAATATCTGCAGGCTCACACATGCTATGGTACACATACACGTACTCAGGCAGACACATACCAACATTTTTAATTACATTTAGTGTGGTGTGTGTGTGTGTGAATGTGTGTGTGTGTGTGTGTAGGTCAGAGGACTATCTGTGGGAGTTGGTTCTTTCCTTCTACCATGTGTGCCTTTACTCTCTAAGGCAGTGGTTCTCAACCTCTCTAACGGTGCAACCCTTTAATACACTTCCTCATATTGTAGTAACCCCAACCATAAAATTATTTTTGTTACGACTTTATAAATATAATTTTTGCTACTGTTATGAATCAATAAATTGTAATGTAAATATCTTTTTTTTTCCTGGTAATCTTGGCAACCCCTGTTAAAGAATTATCTGATACTCCCAAAGGAGCTGAGACCCACAGGCCAAGAACCATACAGCAGATCCTCAAGGACATTCTTTTGTTTATTTGTCTGTTTTTTCAAGACAGGGTTTCTCTACATAGCAGACCTGGCTAACCTGGAGCTCACTCTGTAGACCAGGCTGGTCACGGAGATGCACAAGCCTCAGCCTCCTGAGTGCTATGATTAAAGGCATGTGCCATCACTGCCCAGCTCAAGGACATTCTTAATGGCTTTTGTTGTTGTTTTGAGAGAGGGTCTCCCTTGCTGGCCTTAAACTTGCTACGTAGACCAGGCTGGCCCAAGAACTCAGGGATTACCCTGCCTCTGCCAGGGTTAAAGTAGCACACTAACAGGCCTGGCCTTGATGACTTTTTAAAAATTAATGTTTAACTAAAGTATCAACATCAAGAATGACAGAGAGAGAGAGAGAGAGAGAGAGAGAGAGAGAGAGAGAGAGAGAGAGAGA
>BDUI01002947.1:5135-20837 GCA_002335545.1 Apodemus speciosus | reverse complement strand
ATCTGCCAGCAATGGTAGAAGGTGGTACTAAGATCTGGTAGATTAAAGCTGTAGATGTTCTCAAATATCCCACCAAGCATGAGCAGTGAGTGTCCCACAAGCAGGTACCCAGTACCTCAGTGTTCATTCTCAGACTGAGAAATCTTAGTCTAAATGAGAATTTAATACTAAAAAAAGTATGGGGGCATAGACATTTAGAAAATGAACAGATTCAGAACCACGGCTGTTTATGAACACAGGATGCCTGCCATTAATGAATAAAACTAGGAATGACAATCACAAGAAAAGGAAGCCAACTGGTGGGGACACGGGCTCGTGCTAACGCTAGGCAGAGAAGCCACACGGGAGCAGTGTTCAGGTAACAGCAGCCATCCTGTTCAGAACTGGACCTCTCTCCCCTCCGCTGCCTGGGGAAGACAGCTGCAGCTGCAGACAGCAAGCTCAGCCATCCTCAGTCAGCTTAGCTTCTTTAACCACACACTGACCACATGCCAGGTTAGCCCATCAGGAGCTACAGTTGATCGAGATGGGCTTCGCTGCCTTCCGGTTCCCTGCCACAGGAGTCCACCCAGGCCTGTGGGCGCAAGAGACTAACATCTTTCATCTTGGCTATTAATTCCATTGACATTAATGTCAATTAACAATGCTACTAATCATAAATGGTAAATATCTTTTAAACTTACTCTGGAGACGTTTCAATCAATACTACCCTAGAGCTGATAGCCATTTTACTGTGAACTCAAAGACATTCATCTAAATAAAAGTCAAACTGCACTTGAAACTAATGGCCCATCTGTGTTCATGGCACAGTCTGAATTAAAAGCAATTTGTCCAGAGATTAAGTTACCATAAAGATTGAAGGTGGTAATTTTTAAACCACATACTGAAGTCAAGTATGAACTTGACTGTGCTTGGGAGGTATTTATTAATGAGAATGTAGACATTAACAGCTTAGACTGGGGAAAGAAAATCCAGTTTTGAGAGAATTCTCTACATCATGAAAGACTGCCTGGACTATTGTTTTCTGCTTTGATTACATTATCATAAAGGGTATGGGGACATTGTCTTGGAGTGGGGGTAAAGGCAGCACAAAACTTACATCATCACAGGTATTTGGCAGGGTCGAGCTGATGAGAACTTAATAAAGGCTCTCAGGCCCCAGCGCAGGTAGAAGGGTTAAGCAGATTGGACTGCTGATGGACCAAGGCAGCAAGTCCACTTACCCACCTTCACAGGCAGAGACAAGGGCTACTGCTGACACCAAGCTTGGATTTTGAGAGAAACTCAAAATCTGAAGTCTTATGAGAAAAGTTTTCAGTTTCTAAAAAAAAAAAAAAAAAAAAAAAAAAAAAAAAAAAAAAAAAAAAAAAAAAAAAAAAAACCAAGGAGAAGGCAAGCAAAACCTCTCTGCCAGCTGCCATGCTTGACCTGAGGAAAGCCGGCTTATGTTGGGACCTGGACTCCAGAAGCTACAGGCTCAGAAGGCATGGGTCACAGGAGGGGCTGGGGCTCAGCAGGCTTTCTATAGTTCACGGATGGCTTCATTTTGAATACTCTGAGATAAAATCGTGTCTCTCCTTTCCCACACCTCACATATCCATTAAAAACCATATACCCGATGCTCTGTCTTTTCTCGGAAAGATAATATAACTAACTTTCAGAAACACTGATTAATTCTGCTTCTTAGAGCAGACTGAAAAAAGAACCTTTACTGACACTGTCATCCGGAGCTGAGGAGCACCAGGACTTCGATACCAAGACGACATCGATCAGCAACAAAGACAAGACACAAAGTGTGTTAGCCCTCACTGGGTCAGCCTGGACAGTCACTGAGCCAGAAAAGCCACAGACCAACACACGTGCCAAGGGACTGCGGCCATTCTCCCGCAGCACCTGTGGGCAGCACAGAGTGAAGATGCTACAGCTCACAGCCCCCGGAACTGCTCCTGCCCCTGGACAGAGCTACTCTGGCTTTTAAGTTTGAGGCATGGTCCTGAATCTCTGAAGGAACTGAGATCTCAAATGCATTACCAGGAAACACGGAAGCCATGTCAATTCCTCCATGGAAATCTAACATGGAATAAAATAGTCATAGACATCGACCAAAACACAAATCCCCAATACTGCTTGTTCGTTGTTATAAGATGTATATAACCATTTGTATGTTGCTGCTCGGTGGCCACATACACATTCACACACATCCATCATCACCATCAGTATCAACTTTTTCACCATAAAATTCCCAATCCCAATTTCCCTGGCTGTGCCAACCATCATTCTGTCTCTATAAACTCTACTCTAGGAACTACATGTAAGTGGAATCACAGACGTGTGTCCTTTTGTGTCTGGCTTATTTAACTTAACATAATGCCTCCGATGTTCATAGATGAATATCATTACATGTCAAAGTCTCATTTTTTTTTGATGGTTGAATAATACTCCTTGGTATAAACAGTCTACATTTTGCCTATCTACTGTCTGAGGATCCGTTAGCTTATTTCTATTTTGGCTGCTATATATAAAGCAATTATGAGCACATCCCAAACTTTAAAAAAAAAAGTAACTGGCTTTTTAACTACTTGCCCTGTATACTTACTAATAATAACACTTATTTTCCAATATTAAAAGACATCTACTTAGCCCACGAAGCCAGCAGAAAGGATTATGATGTATTTCCCACCCCGAGAACAGTGAAAGGGTTAACTCCGGACCTCTGCTCCTCCAGGTGGCAGCTGGCATGCACACACATCTAAAGCATCCCACTTATTTCAAGGAGCACGGCTGCCCCTTCCTGCCTGACATCTGAATGGTTCTTCAGTGGAAGGTTCAGATTCTCCTGTCAAAACAATCCATCTGTCAGCAGGACACACTGTCGAAAGTACTTCTGCACCTTTTGGTAGCTCACAAGGAAGGAAAAAGAAACCCCGGCAGTTTAGTCCCTGCCAACTGCTGCTTTTACTTAGTACCATCAGCCATTGTCACAACACAAATCATCTCTGTTCTTGCACAGAGCACGYACTTTTTTCAGCTAATCTGCTGAAAGATGGTCGTACGGCCCACCATTTGCAGAACACACAATAGGCAGGGCTGCAGAGAACAGCTCAAGTTTTATTCAGGCGAGTCTGAAAAGCATACTATTTAACAGAGCTCGATAACCCTGTGCTGGCTAAAGCACGTTTCCCCTGCTAGCTTCCCGCCCCCAGGCCAGACAATTTCAATAGCTGAGAGATCTCTACTTTAAAGAGCACCATGGCGGACCACGTGACCATTCATTGAAACCACTTAATATATCAGAGTCTGAGCTTAGCTCCTCGTCACATTAACCATGTTGTAAGTGCTCAACAGACATATATGCACTGTGTGGAGGTGTGCGCTTCAGTTATCACTGAAATTTCTGCTAAACTGCGTTAGAACTAATGCATCGAAGTCTTGATACGACCACTTATTCTAACTGAAATGACAACTACAGAAGAAAGATGGAGTTAGGAGTTAATTTTAGGGGCTCAAGGTGGAGTACTTGCCTGGCATATGTGAGACCCTGTCTGACCCCCCAACACCAAGCAGAGTAATGATAATGATAACTCAGGGCTGTGGGAGAGTGCTTGCTCACTACTCAAGGTCCTCAGTTTGACTGCCAGCACTCCAAATCTGCTTCCTAATAGCACAAAGAGCTTTGTTCAAAATGTACAGTGATAGTAATAAACTAATCCAAGTCTTTTTTTTTTTAAGACAGAGTCTTAGTAATGTCATTCAAGCTGGCCTCAAATGCACTAAACAGCTGAGAGTGACCTTGAACTCTTGATCTTCCTGCACCTCTCAAGTGTGAGGAATTAGGTGTGCATCACCAGCCTGGCCCCAAGTCCTTCTCAAGCAAAGTTCTTAACTTTCCCAGCAGGAAATGGACCCTGGAAATCCCAAGTCCCTCGAAAGGCGACTCTAATAAAAAAACCGCTCCAGTGTAATGCTATAGGCCTAATCAGTATTTACATAATCTGACCAGCACCTTCCTGGATTATAGCCTGAACCACATGTTACAAACCTGGCGAGCATGCTTCAAAGTTGGCGAACAATAATTCATTGACTTCTTGGAAGCCGAGGGACAAAAAGTGCCACTTACTTTTTGAGCAAGCTGTAGTGAGAAAGTAACCTCACTTCATTAGACAACACAATTAGCATTTCATCCCWGCAAAGAAGCCTCTACAGGCAAACTCACAGCCAAACACAGCAAAAAGCATGGTTCTGGTTGTGAACCTTAACAGACAATTGAAAGCGGAAGGCGTTGGTCCTAAATCTGTGAAAGCATTCCCTTCTGAATGAGGTTTCCCTAAGAAGTTTGGCTTCCAAGTGAGTATACTTCCCATTACTCAGCCCTGGCTGGGCTCCTGGACTGCACAGAATTTTGCGTACTTTAAGCTTTCAGATATTTGCTAAAGTGAACACAGCAGAGGAGGAGGGGTTGGATAGAGACAACCCCATGGCCCACTTCTGAGTCCCAGGAGGTGCCCAAAGCTAGCACAGAAACTCCGTTCTCATAATACTGTATGCTCTGGCCACTTGTCTCTTCAAGCTCAGAACTTGTAGTGTTTGTCACCTATTACAGAGGAAATTGCCTGCTTAGAGTCAGGAAAGCAGGATGCTCCTTGTGAGAACTCTACAGTGCAAGAGCTGTTTAAGCTATACAAGCTCTAGGCATTTAAGACTGTGTCTTCTGTGTCTGTATCTTCTGGGAAATAACTCATTACAGAGCAACCACCAACAAGATCACTGTTGTGGCCTCTACACTCATTTGCAAGGTTTGTGAATGTAGGAAACACTTTAAACCATAGACAATACATGTTCTTATCTCTATTCTAATGTAGATGCTTTCCCAAACCCACAATGAACAGCCTGTTAATAGACATACTAATAATGATACATTTGCCACTTAAGCTGGAATCATCTATCTGGAGCCCTTACCCACGGGACCTCACTCAGAACACGCTCACTTTTAAGCAAGCAACAGTCATGGAACCCTGGATCAGAGGTTTAGCGATAGAATACCTTCTGGGAATAAGGATATGGCAAGAGAGCAGTGTCCCAAGATACATACCACTCATCCTGTGTTTCTACTTAATACAATTCCAGAAGGTTGGTAATGATTTGCAACTACTTCAAATTCTACAAATGCTACACAGACCATCCTCCCTAAGACTACGGGCTCCTGAAAGGTTACTCAAAAAAGAATCTAACACACAGCCATAACAACCGAGACATGTAAGGATGGGAACACACTTACTTCTCTCTAAATCAAGTCAGTTAATTAGGGTGGGCCTATAATTTTTAATAACTTAAAAAAATACAGTAGCCCAAACTGACCATGAAAGTGTTATATCCAAGGATGACCTAGAACTTCTGCTCCTCCTGCCTCTCCCTTCCAAGTCCTGGGATTACAGGCTTGTATCACCACATCTGTTTTATGCAGAGCTAGAAAACAAAACTTCATGCAAGAAACTGAGCGGCATCTACAGCCTGGGGCCTCTGAATTCCAATGCCAACTAATGTTGCTCTCTCTATAACTTCAGAAGGACTTGTACATACTCTCTATCCTAACAGTATACATCATTCCCATGGTTAATCTGATATAGATATACATCTTTTCCCCTAGTAACCAATAATAATCAAATTCAACAAATGTTTGAGCATATGTCTACCATGAAGACTTTCTGCAATTTTTTTCTAATAATACATGTGTATATGTATATATATACACATACACACACATCTATATGTATCTATACATATAGATGGGGCTGGAGCAGTGACTCAGCAGTTAAGACCACTGCCTGCTCTTGCAGAGGACCTGGATTCAGTTCCCAGCACCCACATGGCAGCTCACAGCCACCTGGAACTCAAGTTCGAGGACATCTGGCACCTTCTTCCAGTTCTGGGGGCATTGGACACATGTGGTCCACTGACAGACATGTAGACAAAGCACCTCTACACATAAAATATTTTTAAATGGGCCGGGCGGTGGTGGCGCATGCCTTTAATCCCAGCACTTGGGAGGCAGAGGCAGGCGGATTTCTGAGTTCGAGGCCAGCCTGGTCTACAGAGTGAGTTCCAGGACAGCCAGGGCTACACAGAGAAACCCTGTCTCGAAAAACCTATATATATATATATATATATATATATATATATATATATATATATATATATATATATATATATATATATATATGAATAAATAAATTCTGATATAGATTAGGATAAGAAGTTATCTGTCTGAATATTACAACGTATTATTTATTGATCAGGTAGGACTCCTGACCAAAAACCAAATGGCTCTCAGAAAGAATCTCACAGAGGTACACTAAAGGTTGCACACAGGTAGACCTGAGCCAAAGCTGAACTGCAGAGAAATGTGTTTGGAAAAATGATTTCCAAGCACCCACGTGGCAGTTCACAACTATTTGTGGCAGCGTTTCCAGAAGGATCTGACACCCTCTTCGGGCCTCCACTTGTACTGCATGTGGTACACAGGCATACTTGCAAGCAAAATACTCAAACACATAAAAATAATAAATAAATAAATAAATAAATAAATAAATAAATAAATAAATGTTAAAATAAACAAACAAGCCCAAACTATCTCCCCAATGAGTGTGTTGCAGCTTCTCTGAGAACAACCATGTGTGGGCTTTTCTGTACCGACAACCTCGCCCTCTAAACTCATCAGCAGTGTCAGCTCACCCTAGTCGAGCCTAGCGCCCCTGGGATGGGCACACAAAGTCCAGAAGCACCCAGGACAAGGAGACCTGCTGTGAGGAGGAGGATTTCAAAAACAATGCTGAGGCAGAAGAGGTGAGGAGGAAGAGTCCTGAGAAGTAAGACTGGAGGAACAAAGAGGCCACTGAGCAAACCAGTAACACAAACTGCTAAAGATGCCTACTGACCAGAACCTCCTAGAAAGGAAAGGGCAGAGTGGCAAGGAGGAGCCCAGAGAGAGCTTCCTGGCCCATCCACAAGCAGGTGAGATGACAGTTATTCCTATCCTAGCCTATCTCATAGCCCAGACTCTCCTAAATGCCCATCACTGGACCTCTAAAGTCCTTTCCTCAGAAACAGAATTAGCTACTTGTTCCTCCAGGTAAACATTTTAACCTGAATCACCAGGACACTGGAAATGTTTCCGGGCATCACATCAGACAAACAGCATTTGCTTTCTGCATCACACCTTACAAGAGATTCCAGGATCTGTTTTCCTTACAGAATCTTTGTGTGGCCACATAGAGGTGATGTGATTGGGCATTTTTGTTGTTGTTGTTGTTGTTTACTATTATTTAAGCATGCTTGGTGGAGGCTGACACTGAGGAGAAGCCACAATTTCCCTGTAATAGTCACTTGTTAACATCACCTGTGCACCATTAACGCCTACGAATGAATTAATCCCATGATGAGGGTGCACTCCAGCCCATGACTGCTGTGGTTGGTGGACACTTTATAAGCAAAAGGCATTCACTTGTGCATGGGCTGGCTGCCTGTCACAAGTTTGATCCCCCCCCCMCACACACACACACAAATCTGCCACCAGAGGAGTGTGACCATGACCAGTGAAGCAGGGGAAGGGGGACAGAGGGCCACTATTTGATTTTACCATTAGAGAAGGGTTTCAAACAGACTTAGAAATGGGAGTGTCAGGGAAGCAGGGTCCCAAGTCCAGCCCCGCAGTACTGCCTTTTCCCTGATCTATTAGCTCTACAAAGAAATCATAAATTCACCCTCCCAGAGTCTAAATTCTACACAGTTTTGAAAATTCATTATCTGCACGATAGTCGCTCTTGGGCCATAATCTACCTTTTGTAGTTTTTAAAGCATGGCTCCACTCAGAGTTGGGCACTTCATGATCCCAAGATGGCCACCAGACCTGAGAACAGACAGGGCTCACTTCTGACCACTCACTAAGAAGCTAATAATGCTCCCAGGAAGAGGATGGAAAAGGAGCTTCCAAATGATCTACTGAAACAGAGAACTAACTTTTGCCTCTAGAGCAACAAAAATCAGTTGAGCAAAGGGGACACAGGACATGAGGGCCTGATTTAAAAAAAAAAAAACGACGTATGAACGTAGTGAATAAATTTGGAATCCTGCGTTCTCCAAGGGCTTTGCAAAGTCCACCAAATGTGAGCTCTCAGGAGACAGTGTTTCCTGAACTCACAAGGCAGATTTAAAATTCACCACTTAGGGTATGCATAGGAAGATAGAAACTACCCTGAAAGACACTTCTGAAGGGCCACAGAATTTAGCTGTCAACTCTGGTAGAGCCACCGCCACAAGGCTGTGACCAAGATCCTGTTCCAGCACCTAAAGTGATTCTCTACTTCATGCCCAGACTCACATCTATGTACTCAACAGTATGAACGAGAGGACAGCCCAATGTGCACAATCACCATCTCAGCACAGCTCTGTAAGGAGCATCCCTGATCAAGGCGGCCAAGGTCCACACCCAACTTTCTGGCAGAAAATATAAATATACATTAAGAATGAAGGCCCCCAGGCTCATCACTCTGAGTAAAATAGGCATTCATCAAAACAAACAAAATTCCTCTATCTCCACCACCCACCACAGACCATCCCAAACACCAGTTTCCAGCTTCCTAGAACTGGGAAATAATTTTTTGTAGTTTTGTTTTTAAACCCTTGGTTCTAATTCTTTTTCTTCTACCATAAACCAGTTGGGGAAAATACTAGTACAAAATCTCATCACAGAAACAAACAACTTGATACTCACTTCTTAGCATGTAATAATAATCAAGCGCTTTCAATGCTTATTTGTTCATTCATCCACTCATTGTTTTACTTCCTTTGGGTCAGAGTTTCTCTGTATAGCCCTATCTGTGATGGAACTCACTCTCTAGAATAGACTGGCCACAAACTCAGACATCCACCTGTCAGACATTGTCCTCCACTAACAGGAAGGAAGAAGGAAAGTGGTGTGCTTTAAACAAATACATCTGTACAAACTGCAACTGACCTTAAGGGTTATCAGCCCCTCGTCCCTCTCTTTACCATATAAAATGCTTTAATAGGCACAGGGACAGTGAATGTAACAACTTTCCCATCCTGTAACTTCGTATAAGGAAAACCCTTGCGAGTGGACTGTGAACTTCCCCGGCTTACATGTGTCCTTGCTAACTAACTAAAGTCATACCTGCTGCCTGCTGCCATCTCTACGTGATATCACTGCGAGTCTACAGGAAGCCCAAGTGTCAGAATCTACAGCACAATATAGAAGCCGGTGTTTACTAGAATTTACCATGATGTTCCACATTACACACAGATGTAAGTGTAAGGTATCTGCAAACACTGTTTTCTAGGCCAAGGGCCTCCCCTTCTTGCCTACCCCAAACTTGAAATTGAAGATTACTCAAGTGCAGTGAGCAGAACTCACAAGTAAATCAACCAAATGAGGTAAAAGAATAGACTCGCAACTCCACAAGCAAGCGCCATCTTCTGCATCACAGGGAGGCAGGGGCAGAATGAAATCGCATGTCTATAAGCTAGTTAGTAAAGTTGTTAGCTGCTGGCCATGTGGCTGGCCTCTTAGAGGTGTGTCTTCAGTAAAGTATTTAGCTAGATACCCCCATGCCTCCCTGAAGGTGAAAGCTAGTTTTCTTTCTGCAACTGTAAAGTGTCACGAGACACCGAACATGAAAGACGGCCCACAGCATTATCTTCTCCGCCTGAGAAGCAGGGACAGTGGAAATCACTCTGCTTCTGGCGCTGACATCACTGACAGATACAACGCCAGCGTCTGACTGAACAAAGTATTTCAGCACGCACCACTCACAGACTGCTTTCACTGTCCCAACATGGGCCTCCCTTTTCACTGACATATCAAGTGCACGGAATCCGAAGCTGCGTGTCTGAGACCTCTCTCCTCTAATACACTAAAACTCTACCACACATAAAGGAAAGCTGGCTACAAAACAAGGTTTTGTTTTCACTCGTTCATCAGTGAGGCTTATGATAGCATGTCACTCCTTCTCCACTCGAAACTTACTCTTCTAGGTCACTTGCTCCCAAAAGACAGGTCTTAGAGAGTCAACTCTGCCTGCTACCTTATACCTTAACCGAATGATATGCTATACTGTACCTATGGGATAGGACCAGCAAAGGTGTTTAGAAGATCTAACAAAATCATACATGAATGACTCCTTTTTGAATTCTACTTAAAGGTAAAATCCTAAGAAATAGAACACATGTACTTAGATACTTGGTATCCTGTACATACAAAGAGTAGACCCTCAGATCTAGATACTCTGTAGCTTGTGTATGCTAGGAGAGGCAGAATAGTCAATCCACAGAGCATCTTCCCATTGGAGCAGGAAATCCAAGCCCAGGGTCTCTTCAGATGCAGCCACTCCTGAGCTTGGGCGACTGGCTCCCTGCCCTATGACCAACTAGAATTTCTATCTACAACTTTCTGAGTTAACAGTCCCAGTTCCACCAACCACACCTTTTCAAACCAGAGCTGCTGATGAACCTGCCCTACATCAAGTGACTCTAACATGACTGCCCTGCCCCATGAGCACTGGAAGGTAGAAAGGTGGCTTGCTGGATCGTTCACACTGACAAGACCAGCATTATCTTCAGAAATGTCAGGCTAACCCTGTTCCATAAGATAAGTATGGTTTGGGACTCAGGCACAGTTCAGGAGTTTAGCAGAGCACCATATCTGTATACAGACAGGTCCATCCCTTTCTTATCTCCATCCTACCACACTCACTCTTCAAATTCAACCAACGTCACCAAAGGTATTCCCAACCAGGTCGGCCCAACGACTGCCAAACTGGCAGACTGTGTGGGTGACTACCCTCGCTTGCAGCCAACTCAACCATGATCAATAAGCTAAAGCGAGTTGAGATGAGGCAAGGCTTAAGTTTGCACGAGCACAAAGAGAAAAACCACCGACTCTCAAACCCCGAGAACCAGTGCAGAAAAGCACCTGCACAAACTCGTCAGGGTGGTTTATAAGGTCATGAGCACCTGAGAAAAGATCTTTTATTCCTAGGAGCATGAGACAAATGGTAGGCCTGTCACCCTGCTGGTGTCAATATTTATCTAAGGCCTGGGTATTCATGATGGTATAAAACCAGGCACCTTTTCAATTCAGCCATTCACATAATTTGCCACTACAAAGCCCCAAAACAGAGATCCATTTACAGCTTGAGTTTCTTTTCTTCATCGTCATACAGGAGGCTGGTGGTAGGACCCACCGTTTATGTCAGGACTAATCCCAGCAGCTTGAGAATAATGCCCTCCATGTATTTCAGAACTGCCAATATCAAATGTCACTGCACCTGAAGACAATAAAGGGGCAGGGAAGAAAGGCAAACCACCTGCTTTCTCCCCTCCCACGGCATGCATGCTTTCTGTCCTGGAAATGAGCAAAGCTTTGGCCTTGCAGCACAGTAACCGAACCCCGAGAGTCAGGCCTAGCACCCCCTACGCACTACTCACCCCACACCCATCACTTCAGTGGCCAGCACGCACAAGCACGGGAAGCCACCCTCACCTGGGCTATGGAATGGCCATGGTTTTCCTAGATTCCTTTCTCCCTTACCCTTTCCCCATGACCTCATCCACTCTGACTCCACATGAAAACTGTATCGCAATTTCTCTTCCCTGGTAACTGATAGAAGAAATAACTACCCCATCAATATCAGCTTCAAGGGGCTGTAGGGACTTCTGACCACTGCTGCACATGGTTGAAACCAGACTCACAATGACTTTCTCCAAGTCTCTTGTGACCCAGAGCACCCTGGTCGATGCTACACTGTAGCTCCTCAGTCAGTCAGCTCTTTGCCATTCTCTCAAAGAGACTCACTGCACTGGAATCAAAGTACTTGGGAAGGATGGCTCCCCGGGGACAGATTAGACAGAGCACCTGCCTCCATCACTCTTAGTGACACTGGGGCAGACTTCTCAAGCCAACCCTTTTATCCAAACTCTTTTGATGTTGTGCCTATAATGTGTTTCCCAATTGCAGAAGTACCCCCACCCAGCACCTCCTATGAATTTAGATACTTCAGTGAAGCCTGGTAAAATGGTCGCGTTTAAACATCTCAGCGCCTCACAGAACCCATTCCCTTCTTCCCGGTCTCCCTGGATGGGGCGGCCAGGGGAGAGCTACACACACTGACATTCCTACCCTGCTTTAAATCCCCTGCCGCGTGTACTCGCTGGATGAGCACAGATTCCCAACCCCAAATGGGAACAGCTGAGGGTGTGGTTAGTTTTATTTTTTTCTTACATAAAAATACACCTGACACTTAAGTGGATAGTATTTCCTCATGCACATTGAAGTTAATCATTCACAACCAACTAGCTTTCATCAAGGCTCAGAAAATTTAAAGGTTGCTTGTGCAAACACTCCTGTGCTTAACAGCTGCCTGCTTAACTGATGGCTCTGTTGCCATTAGGAGCAGGTAGTACTTCAAAGTGCTGTTTGTGAAGCCAGACATACCACTACCCAGGTTCCTGGGCCTCCGGGCTCCACAGTGTGCAAGGCCCTCGCTGCACTTGCCCCTCAGAACAGGTGGGCAGTTACAGTACTGTCTACTCACCACTAGGATGTGCGTGGCTGCTGAGGCAGTACTGTGATTGTGCTTTTCTGTTTCTAATCTGGATCCTCCAAACTAACAATACCCAACGATATCAGAGCACAATGGAGGAGAGAGTAAGAATGGTGCTAGAATAAGCACCATTCAAGAGACAAGCTGCTCGGGCGTGCTCAGAGGACCTTTCTTATCCCAAGAAGCCATGCCTCTGCACCTCACCGCCATCCCCCTCCCACCCTCGACCACACTGACTCTTTCCCTGGTCTCACTTAAAATCACTTTCCCTCTTTTTTCAAAGAAATGTTACAGCCAGGACATGAATCCTATAGTCGTGTGCAAACAATGCCTTCTCCAGCCTCCATGTGAGTGAGTGTCTTCACCATGCTGAAGAATAAGAGATTGCCAAACAGCTGCTGGCTGTTATTTCAACCAAAGGAAATTAAACTGAGGACATGAGTTGGCTGCACTGTGTGGGTTTATGAATCCATCATAGTTGCAAGGCAACATAAAGGTCCACCTGAGTCTTGTTAAAAGAGATTAACCGTTAACCACCACACACTTCAACAGTGTTCCAACCTTTCTAATGCTGTGACCCTTCAATACAATCCCTTTTATTGTGGTGACCCCCAACCATAAAATTATTTCCATTGCTACTTCATAACAGTAATTTTGCTAGTTATGAATTGTTATGTAAATATCTGTGTTTTCTGATGGTCTTAGGTGACCCCTGTGAAAGGGTCAGTCAACTCCCAAACAAATCTCGACCCACAGGTTGAGAACCGCTGCACTTCAAGGAAGCCTGTCACCTCCACTCACCATACACCTTTTATACCTCAGTTTTGAACGGACTTTCTGCAAGTGGTTGAGTCTGGAATAGATGAAAATGAATCTAGTTCTTGATCTGGGGTATAATAAACAACTAATATCAGAGGCAGTGTTTAAAGTAAGAGAGCACAACAAAAAAGCCAGAGGCCACGAGAATAAGTTAAACTACTGATCATGCATCGGCTGAGCTCAGGCAAGCACGCTTTAGAGGAAAGCTCACACTTAAAAATCCAAAGCAATTTCCTAAAGTTTTTAAAATACAGGTTCCAGCCCACAATACCACTTCTTGAAAAGATCCCAAACCGACCTCCTAAGTAACTCAGCGAGCCACTTTTTCTCTGCTTTCCTGTTTAAAACAAAACAAAACAAAACAAAACAAAACAACAATAGAAAAGCCACTGTATGCCACAGCTTCCTTTCCAAGTAGAAGCCACTAGAGCCATAGTTTTCAATTAGCCGTGTCAGACCATCATCTCCCTGAACTGCTCAAGTTCAATCTGTACTCCCTCCCCCAGCTTCCTGTCTCCACCACGCACACCACACCTCCCCATTGTAAACCTGTCCAGAGCAATTATCAGCCTGCCTTTGGAGAAATGCCTCCATTCTGCATTGCTGCCTAAACTTATAGCTAGGCAGTTGGCAAAGCAGGCTTGCCCCATGCAGAAAAAATGCCCGACCCAGAGATGGGTGCAGATGCACAGTGAATTTCAGCTGCAGAAAAGCAAGTCCTCTAGTCCATCCTGGCAGAGACCGGCACTGTAACCCCTCTGGACTCGGACACCCAGAGTCCCCACAGTAACCACTGCCCTGTGCTGCCACATTTACTGCTTCTCTTGGGATTACAAACAAGGGGCAAGTCACTACAGTCACTCTTCTTGGACTTTGTGGAGGTTCAACGCCAGACACACAGTAGGAGCTATACTTGAATTGTGAATATCATCTTTTCCCAGGGTAGTAGTGATGTGTGGTCTGATCTTTACTCTCTGCAAACAAGTCACGGCTCCCAGCAACCAACACAACCAAGCACTGTGTTGCTAAGCTACAAGTTACAAGTAGCAAATACATTTTCAATTTAGTGTTTCCCACTCACCATGCGTTGTGGGATATTACCTTTATGAGTTAATGAGCATTTGGGATTTCTATTTGTATTTCTACCAGAAGACTCCAAGAATTCTAAGCCTGAGGACAAACCTGAGAGGAACATCCCTACCTGAGAAGCAACCCAAATCTTCCTTACCTGAAATCACACTACTTTTCTTGTTAAAAATGGTACAGACTCCTCATAAATAGCCTGGGAATCTCCCCCACACCATGTACTCTCCATATGTCCCAGCAATCCCACATGTACTGGGGAACTTGCCCAAGGTACATAGAAACATACACCCTCACACAAAAACGTACACATAAACACTTACGCCAGACTTTATGGTACGTACACACCTGTCATCCCAGCCACAGGAAGCGGAGGCAGAGCTACGAGACTTGGCCTGGTCCGGGGGGAGTTCATAACTGTGTTATYCTTGCCAGTCAAAAAACAAGAAAACCCCAMATGTCTGGCTAATAAATTAATAGACAATATGTGTTATATCCAAAAAAACTGAACATTATTCAGATGTTTTAAAGGTAAAGTGGGGTGAAGGGGATGGACAGATGGCTCAGTGGTTAAGGGCACTTGCTGCTCTGACAAAGAACCAGCTTAGTTTCCAGCACCCACATCAGAATGCTCGCAACTGTCTGCCACTCCAGCTCCAGAGGAGCGGACACTCTTCCATCTTCTATGAGCACCCATACATGAGAATGCACACATATGCGCTCACAAATAAATATCTTCTTCAATGAGCAAAGAAGGAATGATATGTACAATACATAAGAACTCTGAAAATATTAGGCTAAGCAAAGGCAGGTAGCAGGCATGACAGGCCAGGTCCTGTATGTTTCTAGTTACACCCAACATTCAAAACAAGCAAACCAACACAGAACTTCTAGAAGCCGAGAACCCAGAATTAGTGGTGACAGCTGCACGACTCTGGCCATACTAAAAGCTCATAATCTCAACACTTAAAGTGATTGTAGCATTCAAACTCTACCTCAATAAAGCTGTTAGTTAAAAAAGAAAAGAGCTGCCAGGTGTGGTGGCTCAGGCCTTTAATTCCAGCATCAGGAGGCAGAGGCAGGCACAGCTCTGGGAGTTTTCAGAACAATCAGGGCTATATAGTAAAACCCTGTCTCAACAAGGAAAGAAAGGAAGGGGGTGGATACAGAAGAGAAAGGAGGGGAA
>BDUI01002946.1:85454-100878 GCA_002335545.1 Apodemus speciosus | reverse complement strand
AAGTTGTCTTTTCCCCATGTCCTCGTCCCACAGATCCTTAGATGCCAATTCATATATCTCAGACTGGGTTTCTCTGGGTTCCCAGGCTGGACCAGACGTTAAGCCCGTGGCCTCTTCCAGTGCCTACAGAGAACTGCAACGCATGTGTAGCAGTCAAGCCAGCATTTAAACACCCTCCAGGACTGATGAAAAGCTCCTCTACTAGGCCTCCTGGGCCTCCACAAAGCCAGCCCACATGCTTAGAGTCCTGTGGCTTCAGACTTCTTGTGGGGAATGAGCCTCTAAAAAGAGAGTCGGAGCAACAAAGGACTAGCGTGGAACTGTGGGACTGTCTCTTCTTCAGCGCATCTCTAGGCCTGAGAGACTCTGGGATGCTCTGATCCCAGCGAGCTCAAAGGGGGCTTAAGTTTTTACCCCCTTCCCACTACTTCTCCTAGTATGAGTCTTCTGATAYACAGGGACCGGCCTAGACAGTGTCTCAGCTTTACCGGACATAGCCCCTAGCAYGCATGCGCATCCTCTGCTCTCTGCTTCCTGACTGCGGCTGTCATGTGGGCAGTTCGCTGAAGTTCCTGCTGCCATGGTGGACTACGAGGCAGAAGAAAGCCCTTTTCTCTTAACTTGCTTTCATCGGGGTACTTTTATCACAGCAATAGGAAAAGCTTTTTGACTTTAGCGTTCGAGACTCGGACGCCATTAGATCTCAGAGACCATCTCCCTGCGATGAGATCCCAAGGTCCAGATGGCACCCTCCCAGAACCCCTTAGCTGATGCTCTGGCCCCTCAGCTCGTCATCCACGGGCACTGGGAAACTAACTCAGCCTTTCTGCACCTCTAAACTCAAAAGGCTCCTGTGGAAGGGCAGAGTCTCTTCTTGCCAGCTGTCCACGGGCCACGTTAAAGATGGCCAGAAGTGTGAGGCACGTCCCCACGACTTAGCCCTAGGGAACCTTCTCTTTCTGACACAATCCCCCACACCCAACCAGACACCCTGTAAACAAAACCATGTCCAAATTAGAAATAATAGACAGATTTTCAGATTGGAAAAAAAAAAAAAAAACACCTAATGCCCTCCACCAGGCTGTAGGGAAATAAACGCCTTCATTCATTGCTGGTGGAGGCTCAATTGCCAAACTCTTGGTGCAAAATAAGTTGTCAGTAGGTATCAAACTCACCAACACACTTATCTCTTAGTAATGACCTCAAGTCAAAGAATGTATTCTGCAACTCTGCTTTGTATGTAATAAATGACACATATCTGGAACTTATCATGACACTGTTTGCAGAGCAAAAGCCGGAAATTACCTAACACAAAAGCTGAGTTGGACGATGAATCAGCCACGTGATGAAATACTACACAGCTATAAAAAAGGGCCAGCACATTCTCTTTGTACCTTAAAAAGAAAAAGCAGAGGCATGACACAGAGCCGTGTGCACAGGGTATTATCTTTTGGGAAGAAAAAAAAAGGCATTCTTTCCATGTAAAAATAGAAATTTAAAATTTCATGCCTTCCTTCAAGGAGATGGGTGGAGGGGTGGGGCATGGGGTGGAAAAAGCTCAAGAGTCGTGGAATGAACTTGCCCTGCCAAATTCTCCACCTTTGAATAAGAAGTAAATGAGGTAATGGCGGAAGTCAAGGGCTCTGGACACTCTCGGGGACAAGGGGAAGGCATGGCTGGCCCTCGCCAGGATTAATTCTCTGTTTTTATATTCTATTCTCACTCCTAAGATAACCTCAAGAAAGGAGATTGTCCTGTCCAATGAGGAAAGGTCAAGGGCGGGGCTTAATACACAGAGAAGCTGTAGAGATAGCAAAAGCACTGGGTCACGCTTCAAAAGGAAAAAGAGGCAGGTGGAGCTGCTCATGTCGGCGCCATGTGCACACTGCATGTGATTTGATCCCAGGGAGAAGAGCCAGCGGAGACAGGCCTGGGGTACGTTCCTTTAATCCCAGCACTCAGGAGGCAGAGGCAGGCAGACCGAGCTCTGTGAACTTTAGGTAACAGACATGGTGAGTTCCAGGACAAAGCTACCTAGGGAGACCCTGTCTCAATAATTAAATAGATCACTGACCATGTACCCTCTGTCTTGAATGTACCAGATGTGTTGTTTCCTGTGTATTTAAACTGCAAACTAAGGGACTGGTAAGATGGCTGAACAGGTAAAGATGCTGAGTACAGTCTGAGTTCGTCTCTGGAACTCACATAAAAGTAGTTTTATGTGATGCCACAGTGCGAACATACACATCATGCCTACACATACATGCATAAGCACACATCATGCACACGCACACCCATGTATATACATACACATCGTGCGCACACACAGTTTTAGAACAACTTAAAAAAATAAACTGCACACTGTTCCGTTGTGAGCTGCATATGAGCTAAAAGCTAAGGTGGTTCGGATCTTGTTTGTACAATTAATTGCCCATAGCTAATGTATATAAAGCATTCTTGGTAACTCTGCAGTCTAGGGAGGACTGTGGTATCCTAGGTTGTCCTTGGGCTCATTCCAGAGCTGAGCATGTCCTAGAACTTCTGATCCACCTGCCTCTGTGTCCCCCAGTGTAGGGTTTGCAGGCAAGCGTCACCCTGCCAGGTTTTACCCAGGGCTGGCGATGGCGCCCAGAGTCCCATTTATGCAAGTGCTCTGCCCACCGAGCTGCATGTCCTTCTCTTTTTTCCGTCTTTCTAGGAATGGGTGGGCACCCAGGAAGTATTTGCTGAACCAAAAGCGGTGCTGTCTGTGGTGACCACGGTGGGACTCTGACAAGGTTCCACCTGCCTCCTGCTGGGTTGCAGCAGGAGAGGAGCCTGGGGCTCTCCTGTGGCATTCCCCTTCCTCCCTCCCTCCTGGGGACAGTTTCCAGGCTAGAAATGAAGGAGGGAGGGAGGACAGCAGAGCATTGCCAAGGTCAGGTGCGGTTCCCCAAGTTGATGGGAACGCGTTCCTGAGATAGGGGTGCGATGGCTGGAATGTGAGGGGCCACAGGTAGTGCCGGGCCGCCCCAGACCAAGAGCTGAGCAAATATTGACCCTCTGCATGGTAGCTTCTTGAAAACCCTCCACGGGATGCCTCTCAGTGTTCCCCTATCTCCAGCCACCGTCAGGGCAGGGGGCCTCCAGCTGGGTGGGGATAGGATGAAGGCTGCTGGCTAGTTCCAAGGCTGCCAATCCCTAGGGAAAGAGACTCGAGTGGGAAGGGGTGGCAGGCATGCAAGGTGGACACCTGCCTCCCCTCAGGGGTACCGAGGAACCCAGGACTGAATTCTCCAGGCTGCCCAGGGCAGTGCCCTCTGGTCAGAGAGAAACAACCCAGCGTGCCCTGGCCTGCTCCACCCAGGCACACCCTGCCTTCTTAGGTCAATGACCTCAGGAACTCTAAGAGTGACCAGAGGCCTCCCATCTGTCCTGTGCCTGTCTGAGGGCAGACTACCTAAAGATGACCGTCCCTGAAGCAAAGTGAAAGAGAGGTTTGGGTCCGACCCATAATTCTAATGCTCGCTCAAATACCTAGGCTGACAGGACAGCCCCTAGGATTCTGCACCCCCTGACCCACTGGCCTCACCTCACCCACGTCAGAGGCCGAAGTCTGAGTGGCAGATACAAGCCTGTCATGAGTTATTAGCAAGGATACATAAGGGTACGTTTCCTTAGAGCCTCAAGACATTTATTCTCTGGTTCTAGAAGAGACTGGTGGTAAAAGACACACACATACATACACATGCACACACACATACACAAACACATATACAGGCACACACACACAAACACACACATATACACATACACACGCACACACGCCACAGCAGTCAAGAGAAACAAACTCTCAAATTTTTGCATCCTGAGAAGGTAAGAAGTAAAGAAGTTTCCAGGGTTGGGACAGGAGAGGTTGGACGGCAGCAGAAGTGGGTGCTTCAGAATAGAGGGGAAATCCCTGCACAAGTCCTCCACGGTCCAGAGGAGTGAGGGTCAGGCCCACCCTATGAAAACAGAGTGGGTCTCCCGTGGGACCAGCCATGTCCCCCTTGGACCCAGGCTCCAGAGAACAGGCCCTGTCTCCACTTCAGGCTGGAGCTGAGGAAAAAAAAATCTGTTTTTCTTATCAGCCTGGAAACCAGGAAAGAAACAGGGAAGCCGGAGGGCAATGCCAGGCTGTGCCTAGAAAGAGCTTTCTCCTCCCCCCCCCAACCCCCCCCCCCCGTCACTTAAATCAATGGTCTCTTTGGCAAATCCCGGGTCCACACACCCGGATGTCACTCAGCATGGAAGCTCCCGCACTGGGAGGAAATGTCTGAGCACATCGCGTCTACCAGGAAAAGGAAAGAAATGATTGGCATTTTTTGTCTCACCTGCTTTTAAAACTAGATACTGCATTTGCATGGTTCAGTCTCAAGGTTAATAAATGCTGAGGATTTTCCCTGCCCGGTACCTCCCTGCCCTCTGCTCCGCCACCGTGCACGTCATCACTTTGATTTCTCTGTGTCTTTGCAGTATTTGTTCATGCAAATGCCCACAGCATTCTCACTTTCCCTTCTCAGAGAGTGCTTTAGGAGAGTTGGAACACTTCCAGTTTAAAAAAAAATCCAAAAAGCCCAGGTTTACAGCTGCTGGGGTGGGGGGGCCACCACCGCTCACACCCTACGACAGTCATGGCCTGCTTGATGTTAAGAGGCATGGGCTAACCCAGCACCACATGTGCTTAGGAGATGGAGCTTTGCTTTCTGGGCATGTTTTTGCATTGCTTATTTGTTTGTCCCATGTAGCCCAGGCTAGCCTCCAACTCACCATATAGCAGAGGATTCCCTTAAACTTCTGATCCTCCTGCCTCCACCTCCCCTAAACCAGGATCATGGATGTGTGTGTCACCACGCCCAGTTTATGAAGTGTGTGAGAGCAAATCGGGGCTTTGTGCGTGCTAGACAAACACGCTACCAACCGAGGTATACCCCACAACCCCAGTGGAAGGTTTTTGGTGTTTTATTTGTTTTAAAGAAGCGATGGTCTGAATGGAACCAGTTTCCTGTGCCCTCGGGGTTGGATGAACTGTATCCTTAGGGAAGTGGGTGTGGGGATAGGAGATCTGCTGGTAAAGAGAGTGAGCCGTGAGGAGGAGCCTTGGAGCAGTGGGGTGGGGCAAAACACAAAGGCCAAGTGGTACTTCTGTGGTCTGAGAGTTCTGAGAATCTCCCGGCAAGGCTAGGATCTTAGTTCTGGGAACAGAAATCATAGCCGTGTGTCTCTGGCAGCTTGGGCGCTGCAGCTTTGGAGGCTGGGTTTCGGCCTATCTAAGGTACACAGCTTTATCTCCTTTCCTCCCTACTGGGAAGCCTAGGCCTCCCAGAGGGCCTGGCTCCCAAAGTCTTGTTAATATTTACCATGGCTTCAAAACACTGGTGCATACAGKCTTTGGCCTCCTCCCACATGTGCACACACAGCACATTGCCTCCTAGGTCTGCTGAAGTCTCTTCCAAAGCCAGGTGGGTCCCAGTGGCATACAGTTCAACATCATTACGACCATGTCCCCACCRGCAGCTCCAGCTCTCTAGGCTCAGGACTGAGATGGTAGCACAGATAAACACCCAGGACCCCTTAGCACGCCAGCCCAGATGCAGATGCAACACGCACTCTACAGTGGGAGTTGCTCAGGAAAATTAACAAAAGCTCTCAACTGTCAAATACCCAYCGTCTGTTGAAATGATGGCATTTTCTATCTGATAAGTTAAATAAACATAGAACACATTAAAACGAAATTCACTGGGGGGGGAGGGGTGCGGAGGATGGCTCAGTGAGGAAGAGGGCTTGCTGCACAGCCGTGAGGACCTGAGTTCGTATCCCATCACTCACAGAGAAATCTGGGCATGGTCTCACACTTGCCTGCAGCCCCGACACTGTGGAAAGTGCAGAAGGGAGGCTCACCAAAACTAGCTGACTGCCGGCCAAGGCATATTGCTCCAGGTTCAGGGAGAGACTCTGACTCAAAGGAAGGAGGCGGAGAGAGTCAGAAGCGGGCTCCTGATAGGGCATGGTGCTATACACCTTCCATCCAGTCTTCGAGTTCCAGGATGGCCAGAGTTACACAGAGCGATCTTGTTTCCAATAAACAAGAAAAAGAGGAGGAGGGGGCAGAAGGAAGAAGAGGAGGAGGAGGAGGAGGAAGAGGAGGAGGAAGAGGAAGAAGAGGAGGAAGAGAAGGAGGAAGAAGGGGAGGAGGAGGAAGAAGAGGAGGAGGAGGAAGAGGGGGAGGAGGAAGAAGAAGATGAGGAAGAGAAGAAGGAGGAAGAAGGAAGGAGGAAGAAGAGAAGGAGGAAGAGAAGAAGGAGGAAGAAGGAGAGGAGGAGGAAGAGGAGGAGGAACAGAAGAAGGAAGAAGAAGGGGAGGAGGAGGAAGAGGAGGAGGAGAAAGAGGAGGAAGAGGAAGAAGAAGAGGAAGAAGAAGAGGAAGAAGAGAAGGAGGAAGAGAAGAAGGAGGAAGAAGGGGAGGAGGAGGAAGAGGAGAGGAGGACTCGAAACCTTCCTGGGCTGCCAATGCACTTACCCAGCCTTGCACACGCACGCTATTTGCTCTCCCCACACAAGAGTAAGATCAGTCTCATTTAAGAAAAAACAAAGTTCAGTTGCTCCATTTATGTGTTTGGTGAAGACTGTTGGCTTAGCTTTGCTTTTCGTGGAGCTGGGAATACATCTAGGACCTTATGCATGCTCAATGCACACTAACACAACTACACACACTTGGCTCTTCGTTTTACCTTTCTAATGGGTTCCTAGAAACATTGACCATGCATGTGGCTCATATTTCGGACCTGTTGGACAGATGGACTGCGGATGCCACAGGAAATCTATCTTGACAGCTGCACCCTTTCCACTTCCTGCCACCAGAGAGCCCTCGGAGGTGGGGTCTAACCGGAGGAGGGGCAATGAGGTGGAGACCCTGCCACCTGAGGTAGCTCAAGGAACACCAAGCCCGCCCACCACTGTRAACCTCTCTGCTTTGATCCGGAATCGGAAGTGGCTGTTTTCATTCAGGTGGCCTTCTGGGGCAGCAAGGCGAGTATCTTCAAGGTGAGGAGTATCTTCAAGGTGAGGAGTATCTTCAAGGTGAGGAGTATCTTCAAGGTGAGGAGTATCTTGGATAGTAACAAAGAGCAAACTAGCATGCTGAATCCAGAAATTTAAGAAACATTAGGATCCGCTTCCTTCCTGCTTCTGTTCAATCAGCCCCATTCCATCACTAGAAGCTTTTGCTCTTTTGAATTTTAGGTGGTCGTCCATCTGTCTGTCTGTCTGGTTTTTTGTTGTTGTTGTTTTGTTTTTGTTTTTGTTTTCAAAACAGGGTTTCTCTGTGAAGCCCTGGCTATCCCGGAACACACTCTATAGAACAGGCTGGCCTCAAACTCACAGAGATCCACCTGCCCCTGCCTCCCAACTTGGAGGGATTAAAGATGTGTGCCACCCAGCCTGGTCTCTTAAATGTTTTAAAAACAAATTATTTTTAAATTACTGTGTGTGTGTGTGTGTGTGTGTGTGTGTGCGCGCGCGCGCATGCGCACACAACTCATGGAGGCCTAGGGAGGCATTAGGGTCCTCTTCCACCTCTCCCCACTTTATTCCTTTGGGTTAGTGTCTCCCCACTGAGCCTAGAACCAGAATGTTTTGGCTCAGCCAACAGCCATGCCAAAGTGCGTGTGTAGAGGTCAGAGGTCAGCTTGAGGGTGTCAGCTCTCTCCTTTTACCAGGTGGGTTTCAGGAATTGAATCCGGATTTTCAGGCCATGAGCCATCTTGCTGACACACGTGTGGAAGTCAGAAGACACCTCAGTTTCCAGCTTGAGACAAGGCTTATGTTATCCACCTCTGTGAATGCTGGACAAGTTAGCTGGCCCCAGGCTACCAGAGCTGTGCTGTTCTTTATCTGCCTCCTAGCTTGCTTTGGAGGACGATCTGCRTGAGAGGACCGTCCGKACTTGAGGACTGTCTGGGGACTGAACTCGGGGCCTCCTGCAGATTAAGGGCCCTGTCACTGTCTTATACCCAAGACTCTTGTCTTACCATTTTTAGCCACACAAACAGCTCTGGCTCTTCAAGCCTAAGAGATACGTCTGAAAAATTAAGTCTCATTCACTCTAGTGTGGCTTGCTAATGTTGAATCCTGAAGGCCCATTCCCTCCCTTACGATAGACATRATGTGTCTATTAACCCTACCTGCCATTGCCATGGTTACACCAGCTGGTTACATCACTGCCAATGCAAGGTGCGGTCATCGAGTCTCCAAATCTTCCATCATAAGTACCTTTACCCTTCCCACTGGTAACACAGCATTGGGGCATCCCGCACAAGGCCTGGAGGACTCTGTCTCGTGCCACTGGGGCCATTCTAACCTCTGTGGAAACTCTTCTAAGAACTGATCGTCTCACTGGAGGTTTGTCAGCACTGGGTCCAGCTCTCGGTCCCCAGCATCCCAGCAAAGCGGTGTTCAAGGCATAGGGGATGAGGAGTCCTCTATCTTAGATGGGCATTCCTACTCAGATGCTTTCCAAGTTCCCACATCTCCTGGGTTTCCTCCCGCTCCCACGGTCGGGACTCCACAAGCCTTCCTAGCTGATCCTGTCTCAGCTCTTCTACTCTTTAATGTTCTGATGGGCTAGAGCTGGTCCACAGAGCCAAGGAGACAGGACCTTCTCAGACATTCAGGATGAATGCAAAGATGGGTGTGAAGCCAAGGAAATTYGATCCTTACTAAAATTAARCATGTATAGGTTTAGCAGTTCTACCCTTGGTTGGTTGGTCAACCAATATATTGTGTATTTCAAATGCACAGAGACTTGGGAGATGACTCAGCAAGTGTGAGGCTCTGAGTCCTCACCACACATGAAGGCCAGGGCATCTGTAACACTGGGGATAGGGGCAGAGGTTGTGGAGATAACTTACTGGCAAACTATGCACTAACAAGGGGAAGGAACAGGAAAAGATGCCGTTGTGGCGCAGGTGCACCTCAGTGGAAAGGGACACCACGGCAAACTAATCTGCCAATCAGTAAGCTCCAGGTTCAGTGAAAGACCCTGTCTCAAAAACATGAGAGGCTGAGGAAGACACACAGACCATCAACATCTGGCTGCCGYGGTGCCCCAGTGCTCGCATGCCCACGCACGGTAAGTGACATATCACCATAAGGTCTTGAGAAGAGAGCCAGGCTGAAGGCTGCTAAGGGTAGACTGGATAAATAACGGGGCGTCCATGCCACAGTGCCCCCAGGCGTTAAAGAAGTGGGGTGGCACAGTGTACCCACTTCTAGGTAAGAACCTCGAAGACACACAGTAGAAGACAAGACAGACATAAGATGTGCCACAGTTTTTTTTTCTTTCTCAAAGATGAGTAAGGCCAGCCATGGTGGCCCTTGCCTGTGATCACAGCACCTGGGGTTGGGGGGGGGGCAGGCTGCTAAGGCTGGAAGAGCCTAAGTCCCAGGCTAGCCCCAGTTGTGTAACTAGACCCTGACATTATCTTCCCTGATTGCCCCGCCTCCACGCACACAAGCAAGAATGGACACACAATATAACCCCAGCACTTGGGAAGCTGATCTAGGAGGAGTTCCAGTYTCAAGAAAACAAGCAAGCGAGCTAACAAAACAGAAGCACAGCGCCTCTGAGGGGTGAGGAGAGGAATGGTGGGTGACAGGGTGACTCCCCAACATGCCTTCTGTACTTTGTGGGTAGTGTTCTGTGGACATCAATTGCCTGTTTCTCAATGCTCTTGGTTCTGATTTGGCCTGGCATATGGAGTGCCCGTATGCTGACTCCCAGTGCCTCCCTCCCTTCGTGTCTGTCTCCAGCCACTCCAACCCTAGTCTGTAAGACTCCTCGCCCAGGACTGCACATTCCAGCCCTTTGTTTTAAATTATGAATCCCGTCGTCTCCTCTTCCGCTCTCCAGTGCTCCCAGATGTGCTCCTAGAGTCCTCAGGAAGACCTGCCAATGAGTTTCCTTTGCACATGCACATCTCTTGAGYATTCCTGTCAGGGTTACTATTGCTGTRATAAAAACACCATGACCAAAGCAACTTGGGGGCAGGAAAGGGGCTATTTGACTCTCGCTTCCATAAGACTGATTATCATTAAAGGAAGTCAGTATAGAAACTCAACAGGGCAGGAACCTGGAGACAGGAGCTGGTGCAGGAGCCACAAAGAAGTGCTCTTCACTGACTTATGGCTTGCTCGGCCTGCTTTCTTATAGAATCCAGGACCCCTAGCCCAGGAGTGGTGGCTCCACCCACAATGGGCTGGACCCTCACACATCAATCACTAAGAAAATGCTCTACGGGTTTTGGCCACAGCCTGATCTGATGGAGACATTTTCTCAGTTAAGGTTCCTTCCTCTCAGATGACTTTAGCTCATGTCAAATTGACATGAAACTAGCCGGCAGGCACAGTCTCTGTTCAAGTCTCCAGAGTCTGGCTGAGAACTCTCTGCACCCGATGGACTTCCTTGGCCACCTCTTTTCTTTCTTCATCACTAGGACACAAAATATCCTGCATGTGATTGCACAGTAGAACGTACATTTTTTAGAGTGTCCCAGCCCTCTTGAGACATCTCTCCCTCCCAGAGATCCGTGCCTTGGGATCRTGCCTATCTTGTCAGTGAAACATYAGCGGCCYGACTTTGGAAAAATCCTTCTCCCAACCCCGAGCAGCTCTCGTGTGGAGACCAAAGGGAGCTCTTGGCCGGACTCCCTCCCTCGCCTCCACCCCTCACAGCATGAAGCCAGCTGTMTAAAATGTACAGGGAACTCCACCCCAACATGGCTGGAACCCATTTAGAACAATACAGAGTAAAAGCCAAATAGGTGGCTGGCTACGGTGGTGTATGCTCGTAAATCCTGTGTTCTAGAGAATCAGGAGGATCAGGAGTTCAAGGCCAGCCTAAGAGTTTGAAGTCAACCTGGACTATGTGAGAAACTGCCTCAAAACTAGCTTCTCTCGGCTGCTTCCCCAGTTCCTCTTAGCCACCCCACATGGACCTCTGGTTCTGTATTCCTGTTAGCTCAACGTCTAACTGTGYGTGTTTCCAGTACATTATTGCACAGCTCTCTTGCTTTGATCCTGCTGTCCATCAACTGGGCTGGTTAAGAGAGTTTAGGACCTTACTTGGAGGTGGGGCRTGGGGACCAGGTCATCTTTTCCAAGAAACTTTCTCTGAGTCTCATCCCCAGGCAGGCTGACATCGCTCTCCTGGTTTTTCTTTGAGTCCTAGGCTTCCCATAGCTCTTACCATACACAGGGAGAACATAATTCATTCTTCTCAGCAGCCATTCTGTCCCCTGCCCTTTTCTCTGTGCCACCAGAATCCCTACCTGTCCAGTTGACAATGGACGCAGGTTCAGGGGGAACTCTTTGAAACACTCAGGTGCATTCATTCCTGCCTGATGGTCTTCCCAGTCTCTGCTCTGGCAAACAGTTTCAAACTCTTAGGCTGGCCTTGAACTCCCGCTTCTCCTGAGTGCTGGAATAACAAACACACACCACCACACCCAGCCAAGCACTGGTGTTTCACCCTGTATTGTTCTAAATGGGTTCCAGCCGTGGAGGGGTGGAGTCCATCGTGCGGTTTAGACAGTGAAGGCATTTTTCAAAAGGGCTTCTGAGAAATGCTTTTCTTTCCTGATAAATGATASAGCCTCCTTTCCCCTTGGCCTTCTCCCTTCCTGTCTTTAGTAAAACTGTAAGTGGGACCATGGCAGCCATCTTGAGACCACTAGACAACAATCTACAGACTGGGAGTTAACATGGTGGGGCAGAAAGGGGGGGGAATGGTTATCTATTATAAAGATGTATAATAGTTATTTATAATAGCTGTGGGTGGGTTGATACATGTATGTGCAGGTGTCTGTGGAGTCCAGAAAATGTTGGATTCCCTGAAAGCACAGTTCCAGGTAGTTGCTTTGTGTGGGTGCTGGGAATTGAACTCAGAACTCTTGGAGAACAGCTACGATCTTAGCTGCCGAGAGCCCACCAKTCCAAAAAGCCTGAGTTCAGATAACACCATCGATGCTATCATTCCATGGAATCTTGACTCACACGCCTCCAGACTTCTGTTGTGTAAACTGTGCGACACGTGTCTTTATAACTCAAGCTACTGTCTGCCGAGTCCTCTGTTACTTGAGATCAAATATGTTCCCAATTATCATGGGAGGTCATGTGCAAACCATTTCTGAGCTGAGCAGGGCACTTGAAAGTCTGAGGCAGGAGGATTGGCATGAGTTTGAGGTGCACCAAGGACTACAGAGTAAGTTCAAGGCCAGCCTGAATTGTAATGTGAGACTATTGTAAAAAAAGAAAAAAAAATTCAGAACACATCTTGGAGTCTGTCTCCATGGCTAGAGACACCGACCCAACACTTATTCCGTAGGTGGTGGCTCAGAGGACAAACCAACTGACTATGATGAGTCAAGGGACAGGTTAGTTGCATTCTAGGTTTTCTCTCAGTATAGCTTGGCCAGCTGAACCCCCTGTGCTCCACCCATTTTCCCTACTCTCTTAAGAGGGGCTCACCCTCCACCCCACTGTGCAGAGAAGGCAGCATCCACGTCCCCTTGCTCCCTGTGGCCAGAAAGAGGGACAGACGCAGGGAGCCCCAGCCATGAGGCTCCTCCCTCTTGGCATCTGGGTTTGGTTTTAGCCTCTGGGACTCTCACCTTTGAGGATCAAAGTTCTGGCTGGAGAGATGGCTCAGCAGCTAGGAGCTGCTAAGGACCCAGGTTCAGTTGCCAGTACCCACAGGGAGATTCCCAACGGGTAGTAGCTCCAGTCCCACAGATGTCACGCTCTTCTGTGGCCTCAGTGGGCCCCAGGCACATGCATAGTGCACACATACATGTGCAGACAACACACCCACATGCATACATTTAATTTAAAAAATAATAGAATGGCGGTGCATATCTGTAATCTTAACACAGGGAGTAGAAACAGAAGTAGTAGTTCAAGGTCACCCTTAGGAACTTAGTATATTCAAGATCAAATTGGGCTACATAAGACCCTGACTCAAAAAACAGCAGCAAAACAGCCACACTCACACATGCATGTCCACACACACACATACACATGTATGTACATAGATACACACATGCACATATGTACATGTACACACAAGCATACACACAAGTATATACATGCATACACATGCATGCACACACATATACATGCACATGAACACACACACACTCACACGCACGCATGCATGCATGCATGCATGCATGCACCAAAAACAAATAAACAAACAATAGAAGTCAATGAAAGGCTAAACCTTTTCCACCATGTGTATATCTGTGTCCCTGTGTGTGCGTCTATACATGTGTGTGCATCTATACATGTGTGTGCACGCTTTCACACTCCTCCCCTACGCAGCCAAGGGCAGACTCCCAGTGAACAGAAAAGCCATCTGGTGGGCTCTTCCCCCAGCCCCAGCTGTTCTCTTTCCAGAACTGGACTTGAAAGATGGATGGTCTAGAATGGACTGAACTGAGTCATACTCGTTAAATAATAGATCTAGCTACTTAAGGAACAAAGTGTCCTTTTTAGATTTAATCAATGCTGAGCCCCAACACCAAAGACAGCATTTTGCATTGATTACCAAACACCAAAGGAACAACAACAAAGTGTCACTCAGGGACAGTTGCTCACGGCTGCCTACTCTGTGATTTGCTAGGTGAGCTTGCCTAGGGCGGCTCAGGGTAACCTTGGAATAACCTCAGACCCTCCTGAAGCCTGCGGATGGAGGCCCACGTTCAGGGCCACCCAGCTCTTCTCCAATGTCCTGCCCCCTTCTGCTCCAAGTGTGTCCCAAAGCCTTTGCTTCTGTCCCCCAACCTGCTTGTGGCTGTCATCGTGTCATTTAACAATAAAAAATGAAATAGGCATGGATACAGAAAGAGTTTTCTTCTTTCTAAAGAAAAAAGTCTGACTTGCATTCCGGTTTAATAATGGCAGACCACTGGAATAATTGAATTAGGCCTGGAATTGATGGATTGGAAGGGGGGCGTTGGCAGGCGGGTGGGATGCCTCCTTTAACTACTTCTCCAGAGAGCCAAAGCTGGAGCTCAGCAAAGTCAGAAAGGCTCAGGTCGGTTTATGCAAAACAAACCAAAAAACCATTAAGGGGCTCAGAAGGGCCTGGGTCCCAGAGAGGGCTTGGGCTATAGCCCATCTAAAGGTTTTACATGCCTGTGCAAACAACGGCAGACAATGGAAACAGAAAGTCTACATTGTATCCAGAGTTTGGTTTTGGTTCTTAATAAGCCACACACTCACCACTTTGCTGTACTAGAAATCCAATCCAGGACCTTGCACAAGCCAGGCACAAAGTCCACCACTGAGGTACACTCATGCTGTGGTAGCATCTTTTCCTGTTCCTTCCCTAGAGGGTTTTGTTAGTGCACAAGAATTACACAAAACCTGGGAACACATTGCAAGATTTTCATCACATTTTATTGAGGGAGGGAGGAATGTGTGGGAGTCAGCCCCAAGGAATCAGTTCTCCCTCTACATGTAGGGCCTGAGAATCAAACAAACCCAGGTCTTCAGGCTTGGTGGAAAATGTCTTTGTACCCACTGAGCCATCTCACTAGCCCTGACTATGGTATCTGTCCGTCCATCCATCCATCCATCCATCCATCCATCCATCCATCTATCTATCTATCTATCTATCTATCTATCTATCTATCTATCTATCCATCCATTTATGCATCTATCCATCTGTCTGCCTGCCTATTTAGCTAGCTGTTGGTTGGTTGGTTGGTTGGTTGGTTTTTCAAGGCAGGGTTTCTGTGTAGCCCTGGCTGCTCTGGAACTCACTCTATAGACCTAGCTAGCTAGTCTCCATTTCAAAGACCCACCTGCCTCTGCTTAGATTAAAAGTGTGCATCACTACYGCCTGACATGAGCTATTATAAATGTGTATATTGTGTTCTGATTATATTCATACCTCCTCATCTTTTATTACCCATGACCTTGCACCCCTCCTTGCTGGCTCTCTTCACCTCTAAAAATCAGCCTCTTCTAGTTCCCCATATGCTGCTTTAATCTAGATTCTGCACCTGAGACAAGATCTGTCATATTTGTCTTTGGGGAGATGGCTTATTTCACTTAGTCCGATGATTTCCRGTTCCATCCCTTTTCCCCAAAATGGTATGATTCCAGCCCTTACTACAGCTGACTAAAACTCCACCCTGTGTGCATAAGGTATATTGTGTTCTCTGTCCTCTGATCCCCTGATGGACAGCTGAGCTCTTACCGTTATTTGGCTGTGGTAAGTAGTAACAGAGTGAGCATATTTGTGCAAATCTCTCTCACATGCTGACTTAGAGTCCATTAATTATGAACCCCTTTCTAACCAGCTAATGACAGGCTTTGATGGGATAGTATTGCATGTGTGT
>BDUI01002945.1:118817-135540 GCA_002335545.1 Apodemus speciosus | reverse complement strand
GATTAGTGCTTAATACATACTCTATATAGCATGCCATTGTCATCCTGACTCGCCAAAACTGTGGACTGTTCCACAGTCCTTGAATTCTTGCACACCCATAATAAACTATGTGGTCATTTGAGTATGCCTAGGCCAGAACATGGAATCATTTGGAAGTATGGCATTATTGGAGTAGGTTTGGCCTTGCTGAAGTAGGTGTGTCACTGTGGGCATGGGCTTTAAGACTCTCATCCCAGCTGCCTGGAAGCCAGTCTTATCCTAGTAGCCTTCAGATAAAGATGTAGACCTCTCAGTTCCTCCTGCCTCATGCCTGCCTGGATGCTGTCATGTTCCCTCCTTTGTTATAATGGACCAAACCTCTGAACATGTAACCCGGCCCCAATAAGATTTGCCTTTCTCATGGTATCTGTTCACAGCAATGAGACCATAGCTAAGACAATAATATGTCATCCCTACAGTCTGCTTATCTTATGGATGTTATGACTCCCATTTAGGAGGAACAGAACCAATACCTGCAAAAAAAAAAAAGTGTCAGGTTCCAAGACACCAGAGTAAACAACTGGTAGACCCAGGATTTCAACATTTTCAGTATAAGCCTTGTCTCTTTTCGCATAATGTTTCCAGGCAAACTTGATGAGTTGTAAGAACCTGATGAATACAAACTGTACTAGATCCAGCATCACATCTTCAGAGTAGTCAAATACCAGAAGTGAGTCTTCTCTGAGTTTTTTTGTCTCGTTTTAATCTAACCAATGAGATAACTCTTGTAATGATTTCCCCCTCCTCTTCCTCCTCCTCTTCTTCCTCCTCCTTCTCTTCCTTCTCCTCCTCTTCTTTTCTCCCTCCTCCTCATCTTTCTCCTCTTCTTCTAGTTCTGRTTTTGTTTTTTTGTTGTTTTATTTTGYTTGTTTGTTTTGTTTGTTTTGTTTTCTTTGATAAAAGAAGTAAAGTTAAAGAAAGTAGTTCATCTGGCTTTATTACAACATTATAGCTAAGATCCATATAGGCATGGACCATAATTAGATTTAAGTATTCTTAAATCAGTCAGTCCCCATATGTTATACTGTGAGCATGTACAAAGGAAGCCAAGCTAGAGTTCATGAGAGCATCCAAAATTAAGTTGCAAATTACATGTCAGTTTTTGGATAACTGGACCAAAGTTGAGGTAACTAATTTATACTACTTTAAGTCCTGAAGGATAATCAAGTCTAAGTCCAAACATCAGACTTTATGTCAGGGCTACAGGACTAAGGTGTTTGAAAAACTAAAGGATTAATCATTCCTGACAACTAAGTTCTCAGTTTGAAATCAAGCTTTAGACAAGAAATGCAAACTAAATATAATTGATCATCCTTTGGAATACAATGAAGTGATTTAAATTTTATGTTTCTAATTTGACTCAAAATCTTATACAGTAACGGTTTTCAGAAGGTGGGGCAGAGGGGAGTCAGGCAAAATATCAACAAACTACATGCTAACTTAATAATTAAGTAATAAGAATATGTTATCTTTTAAGGCATACCATAGAATTAAAATGTGAGTCGTGCTATAAAATCTTTATCGTTTTCAGAAAACAATGGCTTTTTTTTTAAAAAAGGTTTAACATTTTTCTATTTCATTTTTTCCTTTATGGAAAATAGATTCTTTTCTCATACAACATATCCTAACTACAGTTTCTCCCTCGCTCTGCWCCTGTCAGTTCCTCCCCACCTCCCCTTTCAACTGAACTGACTCCTTTTCTTTCACCCAATAAAAAAAGACACAGTAAAAAAACACGATAAAATAGAATATGATAAGATGTGATGAGCAAGGCTATCATATCAAATTTGGACATGTCAGTGCCACAGGAGCAAAAGAGTMCCAAGAGCAAGCAGAAGAAGCAGAGCACGACTCTTTCTCATAGTCAGGAGTCCTATAAAAATACTAAGTTAGTAGTTATGGTTTGTACAGAGAACACCTGGTGTAGACACATGTAGACCCTGTGTYTGCTGTTTCAAGTCTCTATGCACTCATATGTGCCTTGTGTAGTGGATTCAGAGGGCCTTGTTCCCCTCATGTCCCCCTTCCCCTCTGACTCTTAAAATATTATTTATTTTTCTTCATTTATTTACAATCTTACCTCTTTTTATAGATGCCTTTTTTTATTAGTAGTGCTTGGTTTTACTCTAAGACTCTGGGCTATCTGGTGTCTAGTTCTTAGCTCCATTAGCAGCACCAGGGTTGCTTCTCGTGGAATAATAGTCTCAGTTCCTCAAAACAAAGACACAGATAAACAAAGTAGATGTGGAAAGAGGATCCACCCTTCTATTCCAACCAAAGAGCACAGCTCAACATCAAGAATAGACATTACCTCAGGGTAAAGTGTTGGAAAAAATATTCCATGCAAATGAACCTAAGAAATAAGCCATTTTAATATCTAACAAAATTGACTTCAAATGGAACTAATCAAAAAAGATAAGGAAAGACACCACATCCACATCAAAGGGGAAATCCACCAAGATAATATTTCAATTATTAACAGCTATGCCCAAAACAGAAGATCACCCACAGTTGTGAATGAAACACTACTACAGTTTAAATCACATATTGATACCCGCACACTGATAGTGGAGGACTTCAATACACCACTGTTACCAACAGACAGGTCATCCATATAAAAACTAAGCAGAGAACTAGTGGAGCTAACAGACATAATCAGCAAAATGGTCCTAACAAATAATTATAGAACATTTCTCTCAAACATAAAAGAATATACATACTTATCAGCACCTCATGGAATTTTCTCCAAAACTGAATATATACTCAATCACAAAGCATGTATCAACAGATACAAGAAAACTAAAATATCTGAAGCAACTCTCTGCTYTCTATCAGACCACCTTAGATATCAACAACAGCAGAAAACTTACAAACTCCTAGTAACTGAACAATTCTCTGCTGGACTATAAATGGGTCAAAACAGAAATAAAGAAAAACAAACAAAAGACTGTAGAATTCAACAAAAATGAATACACAGCATGACCAAACTGATAGGACACAATGAAAGTGGTGTTCATAGCAATAGCTACCTACATTAAATAAAGAAATAAATAATTGGAGAAATCTTATACTACCAACTTACCAACTTAACAGCATACTTGAAAGCTCTAGAATTAAAAGAAGTAAATACACCTGAGAGAARTAGATGGCAAAAAAATAATCAAATTGGGAGCTGAATTTAGTAAAATAGAAACAAAACAATACAAAGAATCCATGACACAAAGACTTGGTTCCTTGAGAAAATCATCCAGACTGATCAAACCTTATCAACACTAACTTAAAGTTGAAGAAATAATACCCAAGTTAACAAATTGAGAAAGGAAAAAGGGACCAAAACAAGAGATACTGAGGAATCCATAACAATATACCTTAAAAAATCTATATTCCACAAAAACTTGAAAATCTAAAATAAATGGATAATTTTCTCCATAAGTACCATTTACCAAAGTTAAATGTAGGTCAGACAAACAATTTAAATAGACCTATAACCCCGAGTGAAATAGAAGAAGTCATTAAAATTCTCTCAACAAAAAAATAAAAAATTAAAGAAAGCCCAGGGCAAAATTTTACCAGACTTTCAAATTAGATTAAACAACAGTACTCTGCAAATTATTCAATATAATAGAAATAGAAGGAAAACTGCCCTTTTCATTTTATGAGGCCACAGTCACCTGTATACCCAAACCACATAAAACTTCAACAAAAAAAGAAAATTACAGACCAATTTTCCTTTATAAACATAGATGCAAAAATACTCAAAGGAAAAAGAAATACTTGCAAAGCCAATCCAAGAATATATAAAAAGATTACATACCATGATCAAATATGCTTCATCCCAGAGATATGGGGATGGTTTAACATATATACAGCAGTCAATGTAATCCACTATATAAACAAACTGAAAGAAAAACCATGTGATTATCTCATTAGATGCAGAAAAGAACTTTGACAAAATTCAACACTCTCTCATGAATGATAAAAGTCCTGAAGAGGTTAGAGATGCAAGAAACATACCTAAGTATAACAAAGGCAATTTACAGTAAGCCATTGTCTAATTAAATGAAAGGAAACTTAAATCAATTGCATGAAAATCAGGAACTGGACAAGGTTGACCATTCTCTATACAGCTCTTCAATATATTAAAGTTTTCACTWGGAGAACAAGACAGTTGAATAAGATCAACAGGATATATATTAGGAAGGAATAAGTTAAAATATTTTTATTTGAAGATAATTTGATAGTATACATAAGTGACCCTAATAATTCCATCAGTGGATGATACACTTTCTGCAAAGTATCTGGAAACAAGTTTAAGTCAAGAAAAATATAATCAGTCACCCTCCTCCATACAAATGGCGAGAGAGAGAGAGAGAGAGAGAGAGAGAGAGAGAGAGAGAGAGAGAGAGAGAGAGAGAAAGAGAGTAATTAGAGGAACAACAGCCTTTACAATGGCCACAAATATCTTGGAGTACCTCTAATCATGCAACAAAAATATCAGTTCTTTGAAGAAAGGAATGAAAGATGATACCAAGAGATRGAAACATTTCCCCCATGCTCATAGATCAGTAGGATTAACAGTAACAATGGCCAMCCAAGAGAAATAATATATAAATTCAATGACATCCCTATCAAAATTAAAACATAATTCTTTACAGACCTTGAAAGGGCAATTCTCAACTGAATAAAAGGGCAAAATAGTGGAATACTTAAACAATCCTCAATAATAAAGAACTGCTGGGGATCTCACCAGTCCCAATTTCGAGTTATTCTACAGAGCTATATTAACAGAAGCAGCATGATATTGGCAAGAAAACAGACACAATGGACAATGTGTGAACAACGTCTTGATTGATGACYGAGATATAAATCTACACACAAATGGACCCCTAGTATTGATAATTAATTCAGAAGTACATCCYGGGGAAGTACGACAATATCTTCAATATATAGAGCTCATCAAATTGGATGTCTGTKCATAGAAGAATGCATACTTATCACCCTACCTAAAACTCAAGTCCAAGTACATCAAAGACCTCAACATTAAACCAGATACACTGACCCTGATAAAAGAGAAACTGGGTAGTAACCAGGAATGCATTGGTGAGTGAGGAGACATTCTGACCCTATAGCACAGGCATTAAGATCAAAAGTTTTTTGGTTTTTTTTTGTTTTTGTTTTTGTTTTTGTTTTGTTTTGTTTTTTCGAGACAGGGTTTCTCTGTGTAGTTCCAGCTGTCCTGGAACTCACTCTGTAGACCTGGCTGGCCTCGAACTCAGAAATCTGCCTGCCTCTGCCTCCCAAGTGCTGGGATTAAAGGCGTGCGCCACCAACGCCCGGCTATGATCAAAAGTTAATAAATGGGAATAGATGAAATTTAAAAGCTGTTATAAGGCAAACCACACCATCAATTGGACAAAGTGGTAGTGTACAGAATGGGAAAAGAATATTACCAACGCTATATTGAATAGAGGACTAATATCCAAAATATATAAAGAACTCACAAAACTAGTTATCAAAAAAAATAATACAATTTAAAAATGGGAATAGATCTTAAAAAGTGAATTCTCAATAGAGGAAAATCAAGTGGTTGAGAAACCTCTTGACATCCTAAGCCATCAGCAAAATGCAAGTCCAAACTGCCTTGAGATTCCATCTTTTACCTGTCAGAATGGCTAAGATCCATAACTCAGGTGATAGGTCATGCTGGCAAGAATGTGGAGCAGTGGGAACTCTGGTGGAATTGCTGGTGGGATTGCAAACTTGTACTCTATGGATATCAATATGGCAGTTCATCATGATACAGGAAATATATATACCTCAAGATACAGTGATACCACATTTGGGTGTATACCCAAAGGATGCTATGGCCTGCCCCAAGGACACATGCTCATCTAGGTGCATGGCTCACAAGTTCCAATCCATAGATGCAGATAGGTTAGGTAAAGAGAAGAGGATGGTTCTAGGGAGAACACATGGATCTTTTGGGTGGGGCATTTTTCAGTCAAAATGGGGGTGGGTGCAGACAGGAACAGGGGCTTGGATGACCATATTTGAGGAGAGATGTCCTGGAGGGAGAGAATATGAGGACATAGAATTGGAATTCAGGAGCATTTGGGGGATGGTCTGGAAACATAGTGCAATGGAAATTTCTTGGAATTAATGAAGGTGATCCTTGTAGCCAGGCAAGACTCACAGTACCAGGACTGGGGTTCAGTCAATTCAGGGTCCCATTGAAATCCCCCAACAATCCAGGCTGATGCTAAGACAAAATAAATTTGCTCACTCTAAACTGACATCGGGGCCCTACTGCTGAGAACAACACCCACACAATTCAATGACCACAGAGAAGTTGAGCTGGGACTTACATAGCCTTTACCCTTACATAGCCTTTACTAATCTCTTTAGTGAGGGAAAGTACTCTGCAGGCTATTGAAAGASAAACGTGGACACCAACCTAGACAMAAAACCTTCAACCCATAATCTGTTCTGCCTACAAAATATGGTAGGGCAATGTTGGCACAGAACTTGCTGGAATAGCCAACCAGTGTCTGACTTGACTTAAAATTTTGCCATTTTTAATAATGTAAATATATATTTATATGTCAGGCAAATACAGATAAATGAGTTTTTTTTCCTGCCTATCTAAGATAGCTTTCATAGCTGTCAAAATGAGCTATGGCAGAACAAATGAGAACTGTATTCCATTTTATTTCACCTTTCCTCAGAGATGCAGTATGAAATTCTTTTCTTGTAACTTCCTTGTTAAAATTACGATGTCTCAAGCCGGCTACAAGCCAGTGGGATAATGTGGAGATGACTGTCTTGGCATTCAGAACTTTATTTCCTCAAAGATTTCCCAAGTTATGACAAGCTGCGAGATGTCTTCTAACTAGAAAAGGAAACAAAATATCCTTATCTTGCCAGACCAGAAGGAGACAAGTAAAGTGGGGTTTGTGTAGCCTTGGGCAATGTTTTCTTCTCTATAGAAGTCAGATTGGAGACAAATATTTATCAAACGTTATTTTTTTCTCCTGGAGGGAGAAGGGAAGTTTCCAGCTATACATGGAAGGATGATTTAGTGAAGAACAAGCAAAACAAAGTCCAACAAAAAAGGACTAATAAAATGAGAGTAGGTGGAGAATACACAGAACTAATATTCTCCTAAATATATGAACACATATGCACACTAATGTTTCTCTGAATACACTACACAAAAACAGCTTCTTAGGTTTGCAGATTTTTTACTAGATTCTTTATTTACATTTCAAATGCTGTCCCCTTCCCTGGTCCCCCTTTACACTGAAAATCCCATAAGCCATCTCCCCTCCCCCGGTTCCCCAAACCCTCTCCTGCTTCCCTGTTCTGTATTCCTCTACACTGCAGCATTGAGCCTTTCCAGGACCAAAGGCCTCTCCTTCCTTTGGTGTCTAACAAGGCCATTGCCTATGCATCTGGAGCCATGGGTCCCTCCCTCTTTGGTTGATGGTTTTGTCCCTGGGAGCTCTGAGGAGTACTGGGTGGYTCATATTGTTGTTCCTCCTATGGCKCTGCAAACCCCTTCAGCTCCTTGGGTCCTTTCTCTAGTTCCTCCATTGGGGACCCTGTGCTCAGTTCAATGGCTGGTTGAGAGTATCCCTCTCTGTATTTATCATGTACTAGCAGAGCCTCCCAGGTGACAGCTATATCCAGTTTGCAAAATTAATATCCCTTCTGTGTTTGAACTTGCATTACCCATGGGCAACTCACTGCACAGTGTGAAAGCAAAACTTGTTAAGAATATGTATCAAATAACTAGGTAATAAAGAATTCAGGTGACAGCAAGTTATTAGACTCACTAGGCTACACCCCTGCTACAGGACTACCTAGCTTTGAGACTAGTTCATTCTTCGTCTCTCTAAGCCTGTCTTTCCATTCCATCCATGTAAGTGGGACCCTCTTCTCCTAGGGTGGTTGAGGGATTCAGTAGATTCATTTGAAAAAAAGTACCCATTACACATTTCAGAATATGTTGCATATATTTCACCAAACATTATCCTATCAWTGAATGCAAAAAGCAAAGCTTTTTTGATAACTGAATATTATCCTAAGCAAACTAAAATAAAGGACGGGGTACATATATTTCTTTCCTTATGTAATTTTAACTCTAATTAGGAAGTGTCTGTGGTTGGTGTTTACTGATCTATTGCTCTGCCTGCTTTGTCACTATGTAGATGAACTGCCCCCTGCCAGCAACTTTCTAGCCTCTGGATTTTTTTTAATTCGATATATTCTTTATTTACATTTCAAATGATTTCCCCTTTCCAGGATTACCCCTCCTCAAATGTCCCATAAGCCCTCTTCCCTCCCCCTCTTCCCCAATCGACCCTTCCGGCTTCCCTATCCTGGTATTCCCCTACACTGTTGCACAGAGCCTTTCTAGAACCTGGGGCCTTTCCTTCCTTCTTCTTGGGCATTATTTGATATGTGAATTGTTTCCTGAGTATTCCAAGCTTCTGGGCTAATATCCACTTGCTTAGCAGTGAGTGTATACTATGTGTGTTCTTTGTGATTGGGTCCCNCTTCTGGCTATTATAAATAGGGCTGCTATGAACATAGTGGAGCATGTATCCTTATTACATGCTGGGGAATCCCCTGGGTATATGCCCAGGAGTGGTATAACTGGGTCCTCTGGTATTATTATGCCCAGTTTTCTGGGAAAACACCAGACTGACTTCCAGAATGGTTGTACCAATTTGCAACCTCACCAGGAGTGGTGGACTGTTCCTCTTTCTCCACATCCTCACCAGCACCTGTTTTCCCTGAGTTTTTGATCTTAGCCATTCTGACCTTTGTGAGGTGAAATCTCAGGATTGTTTTGATTTGCATATCCCTGATGACTAAAGATGTTGAGCATTTCTTTAGGTGCTTCTCAGCCATTTGGTATTTCTCAGGTGAAAATTCCCTGGYGAAGACTCTTGAGGACATGGGCACAGGGGAAATGTTTCTGAACAAAACGCCAATAGCTTATGTTCTAAGATCAAGAATTGACAAATGGGACCTCATTAAATTACGAAGATTCTGTAAGGCAAAGGACACTGTTAAAAGGACAAAACGGTAACCAACAAACTGGGAAAAGATCTTTACCAACCCTCCATCCAACAGAGGGCCAATATCCAAGATATACAAAGAACTCAAAAGATATACTCCAGAGAGCCAAATAACCCTATTAAAAATGGGGTACAAAGCCTCGGGATTAAAATAGAGAATTTCCCATTTCCTGTTACTCTCTCCCAAAGATCCAAGGACAGAGATCTCAGAGAAGATACAGATGACCCAATAAAAAGGCGACTTTGTGTTTTATCAGGGCTAATCTGTTGGTACATAACATGGTTTCTTGTTTTTCTTTCTTATTCAGACTTTGATCATAATCATGATCATTTCAACATATTTTGTTAATAAATTGGGAGCAGAAGTGATTTGTGTCTCCTAGGGGAAGAAGTTAAAAAACAACTGTGTTCTTTGCTGTGTTCCCTTTTCATACCATCTCCAGGATAGGGACTGTCCTATCAACATGAGTCTCTGAGTAATTGGGGTGGGCAGTTTTCACCAGCCATATTGGATATGTAGCATATCAACTTTAATCATATTGAAGAATTAGCCTCCACTGACAGACAGTTGAGCAAAGTAAGCAGAAATGACGACGACACAAAGCTATCCAATGACTACTGAGAAACTCCATGGTCTCACTGTATCCAGTGACATTCATCCAGGATTCCTCAAGGAAATGAGTCAATACAGTAAGTAGCCCATGGAGCAGAGCTTGATCAGATAGTTGACATTTGCTACTAGAAACATACCTTCAAAGACAGGAATGGATGGTACATGTATGGAAGTATCAACATATATAACTATAATACAGATGTTAAGCACTGCAAGGCACTTAAGCAGATAAGAGCTCAAAGAGCAAGCTTTATGCATACACTATCAATTGTGAAGAAGAYGGGTGATTGAGGACCTGACTCAGAGGGTGTTTAAGAACAGAAAAGCAAATGAACAGGACACAGTAGAGATGTCAGTGAGGTGTTCAGATGCAAGGCTCTTGGAGCWCCCTGCCTTTTGAAACATGCAAGGGAACTCTAGATAAGGGCAAGTCTATTCAGAGTGATACTGTAATGGATAACAGAGGCATATTTCCTGACTAATTCATTAGCACATATCAATCTCTTTACTGAGTGCAGGTTGTGAAGGCTGCATATCTTACAACAGTTTCCTGTGACTTTCAAGTGAGATGTTCTATACAGGAGTAAATCTATCATTTCTAGAGTTCACAGATATTTATACATTAAAATATGAATATTAAGTTCCCATGTCAATCAAAGGAAGACTGAATTGGCAATGTTCATATGTCCATATGTTTATATGTCAAGAATTGTCCGCTATTTTGAAAAACCATGTAACCCGTGGTAAATTTACCCACACAAGAATCTGACAGCTTGACTCTATATTGTTAGGTGGTATCTTCAGCTATCATATACACAGTAGTACTACATATATATAGATTTATATACATATATATATATACAGATATACATACTTAGCTATCTTTTTAATTGTCAAATGTGAGGGGAAAGGCACATTTCTGTTGACTGTTTTCTTATGCTGTCAAATCCAAGCTTAATTACAATGATACGCAAATCCCTAGTAATCCAATAAAGTAAATAAATTGTTTCTGTGAAAGCCATAGCCAAACACTTAAAGACCAAAACAACATAGTATACTGCAAAATAATCTTCTTATACCTGTATAATATCTAATACTTAAGTTTAGCTATTTTGAAACCACAAAGCATTGATCCTCTTATTTACTTCAAGTAGTACTCTGCCCACATGTGTGTATGTGTATATGTGTATATACATTCACGTATGTATGCATGTGCTACAAAATGGACTGAGTACATGGAGTTTGAAGAATTCAAGCTAAGAGCTAGGGAAAGTATAATACTTTTTTTGAGATGTGGAATGCCTTGAATGCCAGGTTGACAGCTCTTTCCCAATTCCTCACATTTCTCTGTAAACAGCAGGAAGCTATTACAGTTCTGAGATGAGAAAATATTGTGAAGATAGCTGTGTTCTATGATAATTCATGTGGGCCCATCTAGAGTGCTATGAGGAAAGGTAATGTGTGTGTGTCGGGGGACGGGGTGACAGGCCATGTTTCAGGATCAATCCAAAAATATCATTTTGATAAGTAACTGGGATGGAAGGATAATAAAAAACCTGTGGTAGCCTAAAGGAGTCTAAAGGTTCTGCTTTCTTTGCCAGAGAAGACATATGGTCCTGAGAAAGAAATAAAGAAATGTGAGATAAACCATGTTTGGAAAGAAAGGTGAGTTTAGATACAAACAGAGTCCAGTTTAGCTCCATCAAAATGTATTCCTCTGCAATGGTGGAGAGTAGTTGGCAATGTGGGTCTCCACCCAAGGATGATGACAGGAAGTGATGGGAGGCAAGAGTACCAGAACTACAGAGGACACGCTCCTCAAGGGAACTCCACCCAAGGATGACAGCAATAGGTGATGGGAGGCAATCGTACCAGAACTACAGTGGATGTGCTTCCCAAGAGAAAAGAGGGAGAAAAGAAATGGCAGCCCAGACTGAGGCTTAGAAATCCTTATTGAAATGAGCAGGAGGAGAAGGATAAAAGACAGCCAGAAGAAAGCACAATCACAGACACAGAAAAGAAAGCCAGAGTCCTACAGGGTGAAAGTCCAAGAGAGGAGAAGCTGGGGATGGGAAGCAGCAGCAAGAGGCAGTGGCGCTCAGAAAGAGACAGGGAGGAGAACAGACTCAGAGACTGATGTCCAAAAGCTGAGTGTGCCCTTCAGGAATGACACTTAACTAGCAGGAGAAGAGAAAGCAGGGAATGCAAACACAGAATGCTGCGGAACTACAGGAGCATGGGGGCAGGGACAGGGGATCACCTGTCCAGCCTTGGGGAGTGAGGACAGTGAGAGACCAGAGGTCACTGGGTCCTCCTCGTCTCACGGAGTGTAATAAGAAATACTAATTCATTAAGACAAGGAGTTCAAATGAGTCTCAGGAAGAATATCTTTTCTAAATATCATGTTGCAAGAAGAAAATCAAAATGCACAGTGCATCCAATCATTCTCTATTTAAGAAACCAAACAAAACAACACAAGTGCTCTTCCTACTCGTTCAGGTGACAGAGATGGTTTGTTTCTCTCAAATGTTAAACAAACATAGAGTTTATGTATCTCCTAGATAGTAAAATCTCCCTAGCAAATTCATGTGGGCTAAATTAACACAATACAGATGTATGGAATTTACTAAGTCAACAACTACTACCTTGCATTGCTTCATGAAACCAGCAGTTAATGCATTCCTAGTATGCTCCAAGCATAAATATATTCTTAAAATAAACTTAACTTGGTAAAGTGTAAATGAATATGCAAATAGAGTCAATATTCTAATTTATGCATTATTGGATGTCAAGTTTTTGTTTTTTTTTTCTGGAAAATGTCACACAAATTCTGACTAGCAAATTAACTGAGAGTTTTGTAGCTTAGCAAATTTGTTTTGACTTCAGAACAATTTATGAACAGGAGTCTATAATACACTGTAGCTAATTAATGGCTTTTTGTGTGGTTTGACATACATAATACATGAGCTTGTGATGGCTCCATCTCAGATTCTGCTGAATCATCTCTCCAGAATTTTAAGTCATGTCAGTGGCTGAAAGAAAAGAAACTATGTATTCTCTCCAGAAATGGTTCTGGTACAAAGGTGACTTGTTTAGAAACAAAGAAAACCATGGTGAGACCTATCAAATAAAACTTTACCTTTCCAGAATCAAACTATTCTTCAATTCCAAATGTCAATAAAAAGTCAGCGTTTCCCCAGAAATGGACTCCGTTTTCATTAATCTAGAAAATGTTCTATTTTTAGTCGCATAGACTAATTATTACTGCCAACGAGCCAACACTATTGTGCCAGAAACTATGTTAAGCTTTAATTTCATAAGAAATTAATATGATGTTTTGATTCTACAAATTGATTCTACAGTAATGAGTAAACAGTTCTCACTAAGTTTAACTTTCTAAGAATCTAAAGTAAAGGATATAAAACTAAGAGACAAAAAAAAAAAAAAACCACATCAACTCACTCCAGACTTCTTTTTCGGTTGAGCCTGTCCACAGAGTTATATTAATATTAGCTCATGGCTTCTACTACTGTAGATGTGGCTGAGAATAAGCCCATCTCAACAATGAGAGGTATCTCAGTAATTTCAATATTATAATAACACACACACTCATACAATATAAAGTGACTGAGGTCATAGTGAGTTAAATTTGATTTGGAGATGGGAAAAGAATGATATATGAAATGAAAGATGTTGCCAATGTGAAAAACAGAAACCATGGAAGAGGAGAGACAACACTGCAGTGAGAGAATTTTGGTCCTCTAGCTCATGCCCAGGGGAAAAAAAAAGAAATGCACAGGCACACAATATAAGATCTGCTATCCATGTCCCAGTTGAGACCATATGGGATAGCCAGATGATAGGACTATTTGCTACAGTTCTACCCATCTCTTGCACTATTAAATCCATAGCACTCTGTTTTTTTTCAAAACTGTATTTTGTATTTCAGAAAATAGTATTAAACAATGCAAACCAAAAATACACACAATGAACAAACAAAATTCAATTAGTAAAACTCATACCCAAGCTCACACGTATAATAACAAATGTACAATCCAAGAGTAGAATGAAGCTGAGCACTGACTCGCTCTCCAACTGGAAACTGTGCACTTCTGCTGTTGGTGTTACACTCTGAGAGGCAGATGTTCAGCTCTTTCAACATCCACGTGTAGACAAAGACCTGCAGGAATGCCCACACGCAAAGGAAGTAGAAACAACAGTTCTCTGATATGGGATCGCATTCTGCCTCTACTCCTCATCACTCTGRCACTAAGAAGAAGCAGCCTATCTTATTATCTATTTCATTGACAAAKGATGCTAAGTGTACAGCTTAATGAAAGCAGAAACTGGTGGAGGCTGGGAGTGCAGCTTGATGGCTCAATGAGAACATTTGCTGAGCACACACAAAGTTCCATCCTCCACACTTCATATACACTGAGCATATGATACACAGCTGATGAGGTGTATATCCTTGAGAGGTAGGGGTAAGAGGATCTGAAGTGCAAGGATATCCTTGGCTACTTAGGTCATCTGAGCCCAGCCAAGGCTATGTAAGAACTTCATTCACAAGTCTGGCATGAGAAATCTGTTCATCAAAATTTATATTGATCATATRTATATGTAAATGTATATTTATTCTAATCAGACTTAATTCTAGCTTAGGCCCTGAACTAGAAAAMCACGTTTTATGACTATTTCCAGATGTTTATCACTACCCTCACAATAATGAATGGATTAGACATGTAGACCTCTTCATATGATTTAATACAGATGTAAAAAAAACTCACTCTACGCAAAAATCTTCCCTAAGCAGTGATCACTCTGGAGCTTCATTTATCAGGCATAGATAGATAGATAGATAGATAGATAGATAGATAGATAGATAGATAGATAGATATAGATAGAGATATAGATATAGATATATAGATATGAATAAGGAGTAACTGAGACCTTGCTCCTCTAGCTACTGAGCTGTGGCTTTGTGAGATGGAATTTACAATTACTAAAAAGAAAACAGCCCCAAATCYCACAACTCCTTTCACTTAATTATTCATGACATCGACCAGGGCATTTATTTTTAAAAACAGATGAAGCTAGAACAGGCTCACACAGAAGAAGACAAGAAGACTTCCTGCTGGCTTGCATCACTGCAGTCCAGTCTGGGGAGCTGCTTTCTCAGGGATTCAGACTTAGCATATGGAAATTTCAAAGCCAATCAAACATCATCAGGGCATGTGGGAAACAAGCTTAGAGTATTAAAAGCCATCTTTGCAGGTGACACTTTTTATCCTACTTCCCTCATCAAGATTAATTTCTGTTTATTGTTCATGATCATAAAAATTAAATAACTTCTGCAATACTAAAAATAAATGCTCTGATGCTGAGGAAAATTGGATGGGTAAGCATTTAGGAAATTAGAAATTACTTCAGGTTTACAAGCCATGTTCACTGGCAGTAAATCACAAGGCAGAGGCATTATCRGGAACCACATTCTAGTGCTCATTATAGGTATCTTGGAGACCTCCGGAAAACAAATGCAGGTTCAAGCAGTTTTCCTTGAGAGTAGTAGGAAGACTAGTGTTAAAAGCCAAACAATTTCTGTGATTACTTTAGCCCTGCTAGCTTCGAGCAGGATGCTGAATCGGTGAGTCTTTCTCTAGATTCTGGACTGCCCTGGTGGCATGTGTAAGCTAGCGAAACAAGTTAGAGGAGAAACAATGGAAAAGCCCAGCCTTCTGCCTTAGAAGACCTTAGAGCCTCCACTGTTGGGAATTCAAGAGAAAGGAGAGCAAAGGGCAATGAGAGGGAGYAATCYTGAAAGGTCTAGGCTATACTCATCCCTAACGGACTCTAAAGCTATTCGCCCTTTAGAGTCTGGCTCTATGCATTGTGTTCTCCTTTGTTTTCTCACTGCCTGTCCTCTCAAGGAGTTGCACAAGAGCAGACACTGAAGCGCCTGCTCAAATCCCTAGTCCRCACACAAAACCAAATGATAAATAAGTGCTGCAAACCATAAAATCAGGGCACGGTTTGTATGTGCAACAGATAATGGATACATGGATACATGAACTCTGTGTTGTGTGATTTGCACAGTATGTTACATCCCTCACTGGAATCAGCAACCRCTCCACATGGAGAAGGTTCCACGACAGCCATGCTTCTGGCTTTGAATGCATGGACTTTATTAAGCTTGTAGCAAACAAACAAACAAATAAAAAACCCATAAGAACAAATTGCAAAAAACAGATAAATAGCAGAAGTAACATCATCAAATTCTGCACTTACAACATTCAGCATATACTGACTGGGGAAGCCCCGCTGAGTTATGCCAAAGCCCCCCAAGGAGAGACAAGCTTCCAACTTCTTTCTCCCACCACAAGCATTTCTAKACACAGTGGCGCTAAACTATAGTAACCAGTGAGAAATGACTTTCCTCCTACCTCTTTTAGTCTTTCCCAAGGACACATGCTTTTAATATGATTAACTGTGATCTCTTCTTTCTTCTTATCACAGAAGCAAGCAGTGGAGGCAGCCAGCATGCCTGGGAAATGATTCTGGAAGATAACCATGCTTGAATCTAAAAAAAATAAGGAGCTTATCTTCCTCTAAGGGTCAGTGTGCAATGAAAAGCATGTGACAATTTACCAATATAAGATACATTCCAGCAATGCATGTTCATCTATAAAAGAAAAGCACTTCTAAATGGAAGTGTCATGTATTGGCCAATAAGATAAAATAATAATAAAGTGATATAATGATATCAACCACTCAATACATGATTATTTATGCATGAATGAGGTATGAAGTGCCCTCTAAGACGATGGTGTGCCAAGCACAGGTAACGAATACTCAAGGAAATTTCATGACACAAAATTGTAACAGGCAAGTAAAAGGCAAAAATAATATAACTGCTATCAAAACCAATCTTTAAAAATCAGGAAAGAATTTCTTTTTTTTTTCTTTTTTTCTTTTTTTCTTTTTTTTT
>BDUI01002945.1:95194-111190 GCA_002335545.1 Apodemus speciosus | reverse complement strand
TTTTTTTCTTTCTTTTTTTTAATTTTTATTTTCTATATTCTTTGTTTACATTTCAAATGCTTTCCCCTTTCCCAGTACCCCCCTCACCATATGTCCCATAAGTTCTCTTCCCTCCACCTAAACCCCAATCACCCCCCCCCTTTTATTTGTTCTAGTATTCCCCTACCACACTGGATCAAGACTTTTCTAGCCTTAGCTTTCATCTGTCCTCACCTGCCTACAGGCAGCAATCCACAGGAAACTACGTAAAACAGTCCACAGATTTAGCACAATGTCAAACAACCTGGCACAATGACATTTTTTCATAAAGATTTGGATAATAAAATTTATGGAAAACCATGGAATAACCACCACAACCACCCCAGCCAGTTAGCCAAAGCAATCATAACCTAAAAGAACAGAGTTGAAAGTATCAAAATACTTAACTTTAAAGACATTCTACAATGCTACAGCACTAAAAAGAGCATGGTGCTAGCATATAAACTGACGCAGAGAAACACTTCTTAGATAAGAATGCACAGACCTGATTCAAGACTTACGAACACTCAATTTCCCACATGAAAATCCAAAAATACATTGTGGTAAAATGATAGTCTCAGTMTCACTCATCAAGATTTGAGTACCGTGATATTTATGCAGATAATGATGAAATTGGAGCTTTATGATATCAGGCAACGATCAACTCCAAACGAATCAAGGATTCAATCATAAGATCCAAAACCCAAAACTAAGACAGGACTCCTGTGAGAAAAATCTCGGTCACATGGGCTGCACAACGATTGATTTCTATATAACTCCAAAAAGAGAGTAGAACACATGTAAGTTTACAAAAAAATCTGTATAGTCAAGAAAACTTCAAGAGAGTTAAGTGATAATGTACAAATGGAAATAAGTTCTGTAAACTTTAAGAATTTTAAGGGTTAATGCATAAAACATGGGAAAGTTAAGAACTGAATAAAAAGACAACAAATTTTATGACTTAAATAAGCAAAAGATCTGATAAAAAAAAAAAACAAAACAAAAACATTTCATGGAAAACCACAAGGCAAAGAGCAAGACAACCATGCTTAGCATAAAGAAGYCAGAGCCCTGCAAGCTAAGCATATCCTGTTATTTGACACTGAAGCTGTTGAGATATTTAAATAAAAACAGAGCTAGCAAGAAGAAAGATACAGGGGGATGCCTTGCTCACCACTGGTGGTGACATAAATTAATTCCACCAGTGTGGAAATCAGTRTGGATATTCCTCAAAATACAACTACCAGTACTGCTATGCATGGGTTGTGTGTATATTCCTACATATATTGAAACATGTCAGTATATGGAAGGAAATCAGTATAGTGAAGAGCTAACGGCGCCCTTAGATTCTCTATAGTTTTATACACAACAGTCAAGGCTACAAGTTACAAGACACGAGGGATCAACTTTGATGCCTGTTCCTTGATGAATGTCACATATAAACACACACACACACACACACACACACACACACACACACACACTCAGTCACACACATACACAACTCATACACATACAAATACTATTTGGCCTTAAAATGAAGAAAATTGTGTCACTGCAAGAGTACCTGTGAAATTGGAGAATATTCTTGTTAAGTAAAAAATGGTCTGTCACAGAAAGTAAAATACCACATGATCTCATCACAGGAAGTGAAATACCACATGATCTCACTTCTATGCAATAGTACATCATGTTAAACTCACAGAAGTAGAGAGTGGTTACCAGCCGCAGAGTAGAGGTRGGAAGGCATTGCTCAAAAGATGGAACTTTAATTAGACAGGATGAATGATTTTAAGRAATCTATTGTACAATATACCAACATTTAAAAAAAAACCAATATATTTAAAAAATTACCAGATCTTAAGTATTCTTACCACAAAAAAGTGTAACCTACTATGTATGTGAATTACTTTAATTTATTCATTACTGTGTTACAATTTCAGATCAACATGATGTTAATAAACATACACATTTTTTCAGAAATTTTAAAGTTATAAAATAAAACTTTTAAGGAGGGTTCATTTACATTAAATTATGTGTGTTATGTGTGTTACTGTTGCCTAAAATACCCCTCAAAACTTAGCAGTTTAAGTAAACACATATTCTGATGATTCTAGATGCAAACTGCTCAGTGAAGTACTCTGCTGGCTGTGTTCAGCCTGGGTAGGCCGCCTCACTCTGCCAGATTCTGACTATTTACTCTGCCAGATTCTGACTATTTACTATCTTTTGGCAGACTACAAAGGACTATCAAGGCTACTTAAAGGGTGAYTCGGAGTTTGAAGCTACTGTAARGACCAACTACCTAGTCTCTTAGTACCTAAAGGTGMKGATTTCCTGAGGGACCAGTTGGCCATGGAGGAAGGAGCACTGCATCGTGCAAAGAGCAGAGGAGCTTCGCCTGCCCTGTCCTCACAGGCAGTCTGCCACCAAGCTGCTGCGTTTCATTGTTGACTGAACACATGCTTCCCTGAAGATGGAAATTAAAAATTGTCCTTCCATTCATCTGCACCATAAAGGCTGTACAAATAAACGCATGCAGTATGTTCAATAGGAGACAATTGAAAGAACTAATCCTCTAGGGGTCAGTTCAGAAGGCATGGTTTAAAATTTGACCCTAAAGAAAGAAAATCTAAAAATGGAAAGGAAGGGGAGAGCTAGCTGGAGGGGAGGAAAAATAATTAGAAGTAGAAATTGACTCACTTTAAACATCATGGGGTTGTTTGAATCCTGAAAGGATCCATTATGTCACCTCATCATTCAACTTGAATCTCTTCTGTCTGGACAATTTAAAGGGTCTGAGCATCATGCCTTAGAAATGTTATGATTTGGCGGTAACACGGGGGCTCATTCTTATCTCTAGCTTGTGCCTTGTTTGCGWACCTGTGTATATGCCTAAGTATGTGTGTGAAATGGAGTGGCAGGCATCTGCGGATCAACACTGGGTCGAAAGAAAAATAACAAGGAAACTATCGTGTTATAAGATATGAAAAATAAAAAGTCAAGACTCAGGAGACCGACCTCAAGTGTAATTTCTACAAAAATAACACAAGAGATTATTCAAGGATCTCGAAGCCACAATCATGATGCTGTTCAATTAAAAGGGGCCAAAAATTTCCATCAGATGGAAATATGCATGCTCCTTGTGAGCATCTTAACACCATATGTGATGGGTTTCGTGACACACAAAAACACCCCTCATGTACCGAGGGCTGCTATTCTCAAAACCAATAATGCCACTAAACACTATCAAAGTGACTGAGCAGAAGAAAATGCTGGTCAATACCCATGAAATAGTCTAATAAATTAGCACTAAATATGCTTAATAAATTAACAGGAATATGCTTATCTTTCCATGGCACAAGAAAACATTTTTATTTAATGGAATGAGAAAGAGAATCTTTGGGGTTCAAATTTCAAAGCCCTGCAGACATACACAAAGCTTTCACTTACCTGTRCTTAAAAAAAATAAAAGAACCCTAGCAAGTATTCTGGGAGAGGAGCAGAGAAAAATAATTTAAACTGTCTAATRCATACGAATGTGCTTCTATAGGTGGAGGGGATAAGTAGGGGAAAGGGGAGGAAGTGTTGTCAGGCACACCCCACTCGGGGACAAACAGGCCTTATCTGTATTCTACAGCTCTCGAATATTCACCAGAATTAGGGCTGATGCCTGGTAATCAGCCACTCTCTGCTGTTTTACATTCAGGGCCGGGGCCAGGCCAAGTGACTAACATACATCAGATCCGATCACTAGCTATATTGTTCGGGTTGATTTTAATTGCCTGAAAAGTGTCATTACCATCTTCTGCAATGTGCTAAGTTATTTTAGAGAGTGCCTATTTCCATGCAAGAAATAAAATTGGCTGTTCCTGTAAGAACATGCAGRGGAAGATTCGGTTTGACTTTAGCTTTGGCGGCATGGAAAAACCTGCCCAGATCTGATCATATAAACAAATTTTTGTTACCTGTAGGATTTTGCGAATGTATTTTGGGAAATCAACTCAGATTCTCTCTCTGATGACCCCAGAGAATGACCCAAATGTCATGTCTAGTTTGATAAAATTCTTGCAGTTTTCATTTCCACCGTTACTCTTGTTACTCTTACATCCAGCAGCTTCAAGGTGAGAGAATTCATGAAATTTAAGAACCAGAAATATCTCTACAGAAAAGATATATGGAAATAGATTACTCCAAAGCAAGAAGACATTTGCAAAAATATATAACAGTGACTGCTAACATGAAAATGCTATCTCTTGAGATATTTGTTCTTTAAATCAAAAACTTAGATATGAGATTCTGTACAGAAGACAGAACACTACTCATACTCTCATGAGCCCAGGTTCTTAAAATGGTGAAACTGAATATTGCCTACATTCTGGTGAACAGCAGCCACATGAGGAAGCTAAGTGAGAAAGATACAACTCACATTTCGATATATGCTTATAATTATTTAATTTTTTTAGTTAAAATACAGATTAAGGAACCTTGCCCCGAGATGCTTCAGAAGGTCTTCTAGGGACTGAAACATCTCTGTTGGCTCGGCAGGGCAAGAACATGCTTCTAAGGAGAGAGGACAAGAGCTGACAGAATAGAGCAGTGGGCAAAGTGTGAAGATACTCAGCAGAGATATACAAGCCNACCTGTGTATATGCCTAAGTATGTGTGTGAAATGGAGTGGCAGGCATCTGCGGATCAACACTGGGTCGAAAGAAAAATAACAAGGAAACTATCGTGTTATAAGATATGAAAAATAAAAAGTCAAGACTCAGGAGACCGACCTCAAGTGTAATTTCTACAAAAATAACACAAGAGATTATTCAAGGATCTCGAAGCCACAATCATGATGCTGTTCAATTAAAAGGGGCCAAAAATTTCCATCAGATGGAAATATGCATGCTCCTTGTGAGCATCTTAACACCATATGTGATGGGTTTCGTGACACACAAAAACACCCCTCATGTACCGAGGGCTGCTATTCTCAAAACCAATAATGCCACTAAACACTATCAAAGTGACTGAGCAGAAGAAAATGCTGGTCAATACCCATGAAATAGTCTAATAAATTAGCACTAAATATGCTTAATAAATTAACAGGAATATGCTTATCTTTCCATGGCACAAGAAAACATTTTTATTTAATGGAATGAGAAAGAGAATCTTTGGGGTTCAAATTTCAAAGCCCTGCAGACATACACAAAGCTTTCACTTACCTGTRCTTAAAAAAAATAAAAGAACCCTAGCAAGTATTCTGGGAGAGGAGCAGAGAAAAATAATTTAAACTGTCTAATRCATACGAATGTGCTTCTATAGGTGGAGGGGATAAGTAGGGGAAAGGGGAGGAAGTGTTGTCAGGCACACCCCACTCGGGGACAAACAGGCCTTATCTGTATTCTACAGCTCTCGAATATTCACCAGAATTAGGGCTGATGCCTGGTAATCAGCCACTCTCTGCTGTTTTACATTCAGGGCCGGGGCCAGGCCAAGTGACTAACATACATCAGATCCGATCACTAGCTATATTGTTCGGGTTGATTTTAATTGCCTGAAAAGTGTCATTACCATCTTCTGCAATGTGCTAAGTTATTTTAGAGAGTGCCTATTTCCATGCAAGAAATAAAATTGGCTGTTCCTGTAAGAACATGCAGRGGAAGATTCGGTTTGACTTTAGCTTTGGCGGCATGGAAAAACCTGCCCAGATCTGATCATATAAACAAATTTTTGTTACCTGTAGGATTTTGCGAATGTATTTTGGGAAATCAACTCAGATTCTCTCTCTGATGACCCCAGAGAATGACCCAAATGTCATGTCTAGTTTGATAAAATTCTTGCAGTTTTCATTTCCACCGTTACTCTTGTTACTCTTACATCCAGCAGCTTCAAGGTGAGAGAATTCATGAAATTTAAGAACCAGAAATATCTCTACAGAAAAGATATATGGAAATAGATTACTCCAAAGCAAGAAGACATTTGCAAAAATATATAACAGTGACTGCTAACATGAAAATGCTATCTCTTGAGATATTTGTTCTTTAAATCAAAAACTTAGATATGAGATTCTGTACAGAAGACAGAACACTACTCATACTCTCATGAGCCCAGGTTCTTAAAATGGTGAAACTGAATATTGCCTACATTCTGGTGAACAGCAGCCACATGAGGAAGCTAAGTGAGAAAGATACAACTCACATTTCGATATATGCTTATAATTATTTAATTTTTTTAGTTAAAATACAGATTAAGGAACCTTGCCCCGAGATGCTTCAGAAGGTCTTCTAGGGACTGAAACATCTCTGTTGGCTCGGCAGGGCAAGAACATGCTTCTAAGGAGAGAGGACAAGAGCTGACAGAATAGAGCAGTGGGCAAAGTGTGAAGATACTCAGCAGAGATATACAAGCCRGCCAGAGAGGCACGCATGCATGCACCCAGCACTGTGTTAAGCAGGGACAGGAGGATGCTGGCACCTTGCTGGCCAGCAGGTATATTCTAATCTGTGAGATGCAGCTTCAGTGAGACACCACCTATCAAAAGATGTCTTTGGTGCTGAAACTGCCTGTAAGGGAAATACTTGAGAAAGACATCTGACATTGATGTCTGGTCTCTTATACACATGTACATATATGTTCCAGCATATGCAATCATGCAGGAATAGGCAACAAGAGGATGGTAATCTTTCTGCAGGATGTGGGGCTACCGAACAACATAGGACTGCTGAAGCAAAAATATCCACAAATCCCCCCATTCCTAAATATCTGTTTACTACTTAGCAAGACACACTTTTGATTTGTTGTAATTCAGCCATTTACTTGTTTATTGCAGATGTTCATATTATATGAAAATAATGTAAATTTTGAGACTATTGAATTGCTTCAATCCACTAAATTCAGATCATTATTACATGAAGAGCAACATCCTGTACATAGAACCTTTAGCTTATTCTTACTTTAAGAAAATCATATGATTTTCTTTTCTCTTTTCTTTTCCTTTTTAGGTTGTTTGTTTGTTTGTTTGTTTGTTTGTTTGTTTGTTTTGAGACAGGATTTTTCAGTGTACCTCTGGCTATCCTAGAACTCACTCTGTAGACCAGGTGGGCCTGGAACTCAGAGACTCAAAGATCTACCCATCTCTGCATCCTGAGTGCTGGGATTGAACACCAGTACCACCACTGGACTGCAAGGGGATTTTCTCAATTCTAGTCATATCATTTTCTATCAGCTTATGACCTATCATTCAAAAACTCATAAGTAAAAATGTCTTACAAGTATACACCTGAATGACTTCAAGCAGCCTCTATGTAACTATAGCAGAACTCAATCAAAGAGGGTAGACTTTAATTACATTGATGTTTAACAAATTCTTAATATGGATGTATTGCTCCAGAATATTAGAAAATGCAGATATTAAACAATTCTACAATACTAAATTATGGTCCATCCTCCTTTAAATGAGGTGTTTTTTAAAGAACGGCTGAGTACAGAAGTCTCAGTGGTTTTACAGGGGAGCAAGTCAACTAGGGGACCAAATGCATCAGCATGACCTGCCAAATGGTAGGGCTAGAAATAAAGGCTTCCCTGCAGAGGCCAGGCTAACCTGAATTGAAAGAGATGAATGCAGCAGACTAGAAGTCCTACATGTTTTAGCCTCCTACATGTTTTAGACACACAAAAGGAACAGGAAAGGTCTTAAGCTCTAAGAAAAGTTTAAGAAGTCCCCTTACAACCAGAAGGCTATGTGCAGGGTAGAATTAGTATAAGGAAGTCATAAGATGATAGGCTGTGTCAACAGCAWTTTCTTTTTCATCTCAGCAGGGAGGCATCCTGTGACCCAAATTCTTGAATTCATGGCTTAATACAGCTTCTAGGATCAGACAGACCAGGAGCAGGACAAAGTGTGGAGATTACTTCTTAACCAGGTTTATTTTTGGTGCCAGGTAGGAAAGTAGAAGAAGTATCTAGATCTTGGACTAACACAAAGTAACACAGATATACAGAGTGGCATGTTTCCATTCCATTGACAGCTACAAGAACAAAGGAAGCAGACAGGTCGACAGAATATTGAGGACACCTGGGTAGATGACACCGACAAAAGTCAAAGAACGAAGGAATCACCAAAGCCAAGCTGAAAATGAACTCTACTCACACACAATGAGTTTGAAAGAGCATATATCCCAGAGACCTAAGGTATGGTACCAATGAGACAGGAAGAAYGCAACAAAGATCAATGGCMGACTTCTGCTGAGTGTGAACCACCTGGTAAAGATCTTTGGTCACAGAGATGCTACAAGCATACGATGCAAACTCACCCTCCCAAAATCTCAGTTCTCACGGGTTTGTCGAGCACCAATGTGAGTCACATACTGTAACATGACGTACATAAAAGAGAAACAGTGCCTACTTATACAGTGTTCACTGGGAATCAGGCAATGAAACAGATGTGAAAGGCTATGTGGGGAAATGACCATACAGAGTCCTAACATGTATTAGATACTTAACAAAAGAGCCCTCTGTGAGTCTATAGAGTCAGAACCATGGGCTAAGGGCTGATCAGCAATCAAAACTCCATAAGTCTATGTCTGAGTATGCACTTGTTTATGAATGAGCACTTTGTGACCATTCCAAAGCTGGGAAAGTGGTAAAGAAGAGTGAGTAACTCAAAGTCACTCGTCTTTGTCCCAAAGCTTAAATCCTGCTTAGCTCCATGGATGATGATTAGTAAATTTTATTTTATTTGGAGTGCAATTAGAAAGCATTTAAACATTATATATAGAAGAGTACTAATTTAACATATGTATGGATGCATGGATGGACGTATGGATGCATGTTCCATTTGCTATGGAGGACCAAGTTTGAAAAGAGACAGAGAACCTGATGCAGTGTCTCCAGGGGAGAAGCTGGTGATCTAGAGCAGGAAGATTTAGGTGGAGATAGATGAAGGCAGGCAAATTTGAGGGATAGTTCAGAGTCCAAGTCAAAAGTCTGGAAGCACACTCTAGCTCCAGTTTCTCCAGGCAGGAATATCTGAAGTAGTAACAGTCCACAGAAATCTTTACCCTATTAAAATAATGCATCACCAGGCTCATTTATCAGTAATGTAAAGCAGGTTGGTTGCAAGGATCTCATGTCTTAACAGTTGAAAGATAATCAAAGTCAAGTGACTTAGAAAACAAATGAGAGAAAATTGTTCTCCTGTTTTACAAAATTTACAATCTGAGTTAACAGCACCTAAGAGAATGCAGTGGGGTTGCTATAACAGATATAATCTATTTTTACAAATGCCAATATGTCTGCAATGAGGAATATGCATGCCTTATGAATTATCTTATCCTATTTAATAAATCAGTTGAGCTTCCCCCCTCACTCTTTGCAAGGCAGCTTTTTTGCACAGTAAAGATTCTACAAACATTTACATTCTGAGTAGCAGAGCTGTTTGAAATGCTATAAAGTTCTGCCAGTACTTCTATTACCAGCCCTTATTTCTTGTTTATAACATGTACATAAAAGGAGGAAAATAAAAATGTACTATGGATTGAAACTTGGAATACTAAGCTTCAGCCAGAGAGTGCATTTCTTCAGATACAAATTTTCCAAGATATGTTCCCAATGAGTATAGAAGCACAGGAGCAGCGGTAGAGGGAGATTGTAAACAGAAGCCACTTAGGACCAGTGCTCTGTCTAGATCTCAAACTAGAAGTCATCAACACTCAGTTTCAAAGAAATTCTTAAACTAGCTGGTAGTCCATATTCCTAGACTTTTTCTAAATTGATGCTACCCAAGGCATGATTACCAAGCATAAGTAGAGAAATCATCCATCAAGGCTAGCAACTCTACTACACACACACACACACACACACACACACACACACACACATCATGTTTATGCACACAGTGTATATTAAAGTAACTTAGATATGCTTGTTTTCAACAAAATAAATGAATGGCAAAGRTCAAAAAGCTTACCTATAAAGTTCTGGAGTTGACCAAAACAGAAACGACAAAGAAATAAGCATAGCAACAGAGAGTCCCTATGCCATCTCCCTTTCTCCTACTGCATACAAGCAACCTACTTCTGCTGCTATGAACACTGAACGGTGATTGAGAAACTAGAAAACTTGGAGCCAAAGCATTTCTGTTCTGTGGCTCTGACACAATATAGTGATATACAGATCTGGCGGTCTGAGTGGGCTAATCATATCTATATACTGTTTCAGTGGCAAATGTATTAGAAGTTAATGGGAACTTCAAGTTGGACACTTAAATTATGTAGTAAACACAAAACTAGCAGATGTGTACTGAATGAGTGAAAGAGAACTGGGCACTTATAAATGGGAAAGATGCATATTTTGCTAGCAGAGTGAAGAGGCAATTAGTTTGTAATAACTAGGCATACATGAAATGTGACAGAAAAAAATGAAGATAAATCAGCAACTCAAAGGCTACAGCTTATTGTCTGCACCTAATCTTTGCCCTACTTCAAATTGCTTGGCACTTTGGTTCTATTAAATATTGTGTTGCTATTTTAAGGAACACTTGTGCTGTCCAGTTATGTTCTGGAGGATATCGAAAAGTTAGACTCCTTCTTGAGAACTGGTCTGAATGCCTTCACATCTTCAGGCAGATAGTTGTGACACCCAGACAGTCAGGAGCATCTGGAGTGCTATTGTCAGAGACAGCCACTGTCTGAATCTATTAGCCTGCAAATCAGTCATCTCTTCTATGCCACTGCTATCTACCTTTCCATAGGAGGAACACTGGCTTGCATGCAGCTTCACCGTTAGCTGGTAAAAGGGTTTAGAAATTCGCTAGAGAGTAGTGACCCTCTTCAAAAAACATGTGTTATTGAGTCTCAACCTAGGTCGAGCAAGCATTCAGAGATTCTAACTCTACCGAGCATGTGCATACAGAGACCTCTACATTTCCCATGGGCTCAATTCCATCAAATATCTTTTGTACAAATGTTACACTAAGTCATGTGGATGCTAACTTGCAGGCTTCTTCCCTCGCGTCAGGAATCACAACACAAAGGGTTAAACCCACCCACCAGCATGCAGGCAAAGTCAGGTTAGAGCTAACAAACACAGCCACTGCTGCAAAAACTAAGTAACAAGTCTGACTTGCTATTGAGAATATAATAGCTCTTTGAAAGGCAATTACTCCCCCTTTCAATCTCCTGGGGGCTCTGACTAGCTGTTCTTATTAATTCCCAGTTTTAATCTATTTACAGATCAGAATGTTTTTTCTCACCTAGTGTGATATTCATCTATGTGGGGGTAGACAGAAATCACGACACACATCCTCCTGTACTGTGCACGTGTGTTTACTTATTTTTGCTTAATCATTGTAAAATTATTTGGGGATTGACCTACTCCCCATTTAAGCTGGAGTTCTATAGCTCTACTTCTGGACATATTTGGTTGGGGTTAGGAAACTGTTTACCCCTTTCCTTTCTGCGTGCTGTCTGCTCCCATCCCCTTCTGAAAACAGGATTGCTGTCCTCACAGAGCCAGCACCATTGGTTTTTTAAGTCATTCATTTGAGTATACTGTCTTGTAAATCAGTAAATCAGTGAAGGAGCGCAATCTTGGGTCGGACCTAAGGATTAGTGAGTCCTTGCGGAGCAGCAGGGCTCTGCACAGGCAGAGCCCAGAAGCCTTGCAATTCATGCAATCGGAAGTAAGAAACAATTCATTTAGAAAGTGCCGATACTCTGACCTGGGTGTTCGGGTGGGCACTTCCCGGTTTTCTGCTTCAGATATTCTGTGTGAGCATTATAGGACTCCTGAGAACAGAAGGTTAGCCAGATCCCTGACAGCTCTTAAGTCAAGGCAGGAGAACTACAGTCTATCAGATCAAACCTACAAGGGATTCCACTTAAGGCTGACCATTTCTGAGCGGAAAGAAAACGCAGCTGAGAAAATCTAGGTGCTAACAGGCGTATCCTACACCCTGGCTTGCTCCGTTCTGTGAGTCAGGACTACAGCTTCAGACAGAAAACGCATTTATTTCTTAACCCAGAACCATGCCCTGGGATTCTCTCAGCATCCCTAGGGTTCCCAACTTTTTATTTTTCCCCACCCTTCAACTTTCACTAGCCAAACTGACTTCTCTTAAGAGAAGAGAATTGGTTGCATTTTTTTTTCAGCTTCTCGGCCAGAGAAGGCATCTCATCCCCAAATCGATCTTAGCCCCATAATGGGGAAATCATGCCCCTGGCAAACCAGCCCCAGAAGGACCTTTTACTCTAGACCCATCAAGTGCATCTATCTCCCAAGCAAACAAACTTTCGCGGCTGAGGAGCCTTTAAAGCCAGTGGGTAAAGTTTCCCAGCCAGGTGATTCCTTCCAGAGCCAGAACTGTAGGAGTGAGCAAGGGGACAACCCCGACCTACCTAGCTGCACCAGCATGTAAGGCTCCCGCCCCGCCGGCCCGCYGGCCGCTACCGCTGGCTAGCCCGAGGGCTTCCGTGCGCTCTCGTGCGAGCCGCCGCTTTCGCCGCAGCGCCCCCGTCCGCGCAGTTCTGCAAGGTTCCGCACTCCTCCCCGCTGGACCCGCGGCGCCCGCCCGCCCGCCGCCGGCGCCACCGCGCGCCAGGCTGCTGTGGCTGCTGCAGGCGCCGAAGGTGCGCTGCCTGCGCCTGTGCTGCTTAGGCTGGGGTTCGGGCTCCCGCGCGAGCACTGAAGGGAGGGAGGAAAGGAGGGGGATAGAGGGTGGGAGAAAGGGGCGGGGAGCGCGGCAGCGCAGCCAACAGAGTCCTGTGCCTCACGCTGCTCGCACCACCACCTACTCCCTGAGCCTCCGCGCCCGCCTGCCACGGGTCCCTGCCTGAGCCCGAGCTGTTTGTGCCGGCTCGCGTCMGTCCAGCCACAGCAGGGACCGGGCAGAGCTGGATGGTTGGCGGTCAGAGTCACCACTGGGTGGCCTCCTCCCTCGCAGCTGGCATCTAGGTAGCACCAGGACAGGGTTCCGGGTCTCTTGCCGCTGAGCTCACACAAGTGCGCAAAATCGCCACTTTTATCATTAAAACATAATTATTAAGGGTACGCTATAGATAGATAACGGATGGATAAATTGATGGGAGGAAGGAAGGCCTCACAGACACTCCAGGTATTTACAAGAATTCAATACTTGCAATCCCCAGAGTAACACTAACTTTATTCTTGTTCCTTGACTACTAAAAGAAATTAATTTGCTAAGATTTCAATGAGTCGGTTATGAAACTAATCCCAATTTAGTTTTTACAAGGAACCCATGAAATCGCTCTGGTCACTTTTATTTCTCTAAGTACACAGAGATAGAATTGGATTGGATGATCTGGATGTGAACATAAACTTACTGAAATCCCAAGGCTTTGTGCGCAGCAACCCCTAGTTCAACCAAAAACCTGCACAAATAGTACAACTTTGGTTTTTGYCTGTGAAAACAATTGGATCATATGGCTGTCAATCATTTGAGGAATGACCAATGAAAAGAGTGGAATTATATGTGTGTGTGTGTGTGTGTGTGTGTGTGTGTGTGTGTGTGTGTGTATGTATGTATGTATGTATGTATGTATGTATGTATGTATGTATGTATTAGCATCTACAGGGCAGTCATTTAGTAGCACTGGTATCATTAAGTTTCCAAGAGATAACGTTGTGTTCCACGTGGTGGCATGAGGTAGGGACTTGAAGATCAGGACTAGTGAGCTCAACACTAACTTGTACTAGAGAAYAAAAGTGTCTTAAAATGGGGTGGGCAGATATTGTTTTGGACTCTTCACACACACACACACACACACACACACACACACACACACACACACACACACGTTACATATATTCACAATAATGAGATGCCCAGGACCTAGTTAGTATATTACTTAGGGATTATCTCTATGAGTGAGACTATTTTATAAACCTTGTACATTTTTTTTATTTTATTATCAAGTTGTCTTCTCCTTATATTAAAAATATATAGTCATTGTAGTTAAACTGGAGTGTTTACATCCCTGACTCATCTCCTGCTCTCCCTTTCTCTCTCTTCTGTGGATGATACTGCAGACAGAACAAGAAAGAAACAAGGTGCATTTAGGACAGCCCCGTTAGCAAGCCAAATATGAAAGAGGAATCTCATTCCGGGGGAATAGATTTTTTTTTCAGTCTTCTCCACTTTCTTCCAAGAGACAGTCGTCAGTTGTCTGAAATTCAGAAAGAAATTTGAACTTCTAGAAAGGTTTGAGAGAGCCTTTAAAATAGGTTCTGACCCATTTTGTCACTAGTGGTGGAAGACATTGCTTCCTACTGGCTTACTGGTCCCCAGCCCAACCTAAGCAAAAACAAAGGGCTTCAYTATAGGTGCAGCTGAGTTAGCTCTGTCCCTAAAGTGCTTCAGTACTGAAACTCTTCCACCCTAGCAACACACACCAACCTCTGTCACACACTTCCAAAAACTCCCCAAGTGTTGGTTATTTTTGCCATTTCTCTATCAGAAAATTGTTCATACTCCAAGAATAATGGCTGAATTTAAGATAATAATAATAATAATAATAATAATAATAATAATAACAACAACAATAATAGTAATAATAAACTGGAGTTGTTTATACTTGAAAGGAGTGGGAGGAGGCAATGATAGAGACAATGCTATAAATAAAAGTAATGTGCTTTCTCCCATCAGAATCAAATTGCAGTGAATTTGGAATCCTTAGGGTCTCTCTACTTAACAAGAGAGAAATATTAAATCAGGTAAGTAAGGAAGGAAAGTTTATGGTCAGAGCAGTTGTTATTGGTTACTGTAAACCATCTCTTTGCTTGCAATCTGAGCACATGTTGGCAACCCCCCTGAGTGTGACAAAATGTTTTATTGGGCAGAACTGGTGTATTCTGGAAGGATCAGAGAAAAACTTTACATGCAAATTATGCTCATGCCTTGCGACTAGCAGGTACAATTACTGTCATGTCCACATCCATCACAGACGTGCCTCCTTCTTTAACGCATCTCCATAATGCATTTTGCTTCTAACACACCTATATGCCCTGTCTAATGGGAATAAAAGGACATGTGGCGGTTGGGAGGGGCTGGCCRAAGACACTAAAACAGCAGCAAGACAGACAGCAGAGAAGATCTGTTAAATTAGACCAAGAGAAATCTGCACACTAACCCTGCCTGGCCCTCTCCACATCATTAGTTTCTTCCCATCTCAGTTCATGTTGCCTGTGCTACTGAAAGCCGATTCGTACTGGCAAGGGGGTTGATGGACTTTTGAATGTTATGGTTGCAGCAGAAGGAGGCAGGGGCATCCTAAATTTTGCATGACCCATGACAAACATTAAGCACGAATCCCAGTTCCCTGTCAGCATGGGTAAGAGGATTTATAAACATATGCATATAGAGACATGCTCCTCCTTTCAAACCCTCCCTTTGCTTAGAATGCAAAGCATAATGTGAGTCAACTGAAAACCTGATATTTACCAAAAGTTGATACACAAGAGCAGGTTTAAATAAAATTTCCATTCAATTTCTGGGAAGGAAGCCCAGGAAATTAAAAAAAAAAAAAATTAAAGGCACATGTGGATCTTCTCAGTGTGAATGCCGGATGGAGTTTTTATTGAATTTGGCCTCAACTGATTGTAGCATTATAAGCAATTCTGCAGTTAAGTTTCAGCAGCCATTTAGATGGCAAATCCTCTTTTATTTTTTTTTTAGGGCATTATAACGAAGAATAATAACTTCCTTTTCCTATGGTACCTTTTATATCAAAGCTCTTTCGCTGTGAGATCATCTTCCCATTGTTAAGATGGGCCATCTGTGTGGAAAGATAGAAACTACTTCATGATACTGATAGCACACACTACTTGCTTGTTTCCTTGTTTGTTGTTTAACAAAAGGAAATGAAGAATAATATCTATGGAATCCAGAGACTCGGGTTCTTAGGCAAGAGGACAAACTGGAACACAGCCAGCTCCTGACAAACACATCTGTTTTTTTTTTTTTTTTTTTTT
>BDUI01002945.1:53327-64093 GCA_002335545.1 Apodemus speciosus | reverse complement strand
CCCCCTCTCTCTTTCTCCCTCTCCCTTCTCCTTCTCCCTCCACCTCCCTCCCTTCCTCTCTCCCTCTCCTTCCCTCTCCCTCTCTCTTCCCTTCTCCCTTCTCCCTCCTCTCTCCTTTCTCCTCTTTCCTCTCTCTCCATCTTTTCTCCTTCTCCTTCTACTCTCCCAACTCCAAGTGTCCCCAGCCAGCCGCTTCCCCTCTTCCTCTTGTCCTCTTTCTTCTCTCTTTCTGTCCTTCTCTGTTCCCCTTTCTCTGACTCTAGCCCATCCTCCAGATCCCAAATAAACTTCCTTTTATACTAGGCCTATGGCATGGCTTGATTGCTYAGGGGGGACACCTTGGCAGGGCCTGCTGAGGTGCTTCCTTCTGCTGCACCACTGCTGCCATATAAAATACAACACACAGGCTTATTAGGATAGCCCTTTAATCTCTTTTTATAACAGCCTGCAACTTCCTTAGGAGAGGAGTCCAAGCAAATGCCTCAGAAGAAGAAGGTCAGGTAGTCATAGCAATGGCCCTACTTTCTCATCCCACTGTTCTGAATTAGTTCCTTTTATTTTCATCATTTTGATAAAATACCCAACAAGAAGCCTTTCTTTAAGGAAAGGAGAAACTCATTTTGGCTCACTGTATTATAGTGGCAGGAGTGGCTTGGAGCAGTAGCAACAGGACAATGAGGGAGGTGTTTGCATCAGATGAGTGGCAGTTAGGAAGTTTAGAGATGGGGATGAAACTGGAACCAGATTGTAAACCGCAATGAACCACCCTACAGTAATCTGCTTCAAGCTAGGTCCACTCTTCCAAAGGTTCCACAGTCTCTCAAACAATATCACCATCTAGGCCCAATTATTCAAACATATGACCCTATAGGACCATCGCACAACCAAATCATTTTATTCAACTTACTACAAGTGTTGGTTGACTGTCCCACATACTAGGCTTAATAGTTATTTACCCAGTGGGAAAATTTTTTTGATTGAATCCAAGTAACTTTGAATAAAATATACTTATACAGGAGTTTCAATTAACCTTTTCCCCTTATAAGTTGAATATTTCAGTCACTTTATTACTGGGAAAAAGACTGATCTTCATAGACATCGTGAATACAGATATAACTTCAGATAAACACTGGATAACTTTTTAGTACAGCATATAGAAATACCRAAATGTTGGGTGGTATATCACACCAGCTCCCAAGACACCAGAAATTATGTCAGTTCTGTTCATTATTTCTCCCCAACACATATCACAGGATCTGGAATAAGATAGGTAGATCATGCATATGAAATGAAGAGAACAAAATGTCTTTAAGTGCTTGCATACAACTATACTTATTCTACTGAGGAATAAAATAACTGAATATATAGAAAATTATGTGAATTACATACCTCCTCTTTTATTGCCTAAGGTTTTTTGTAAATCAAGTGCTGAACAATAATAGATCAGAAGTAGAATGGTAAATATGGAGAAAAATATCAAAACTCTAGTAAAGGCCGCAGTAATGTCTCCTTTGTTTTACAGAAAAAAAAAAACATGGAAACTGAAATGAGTCAGTTAGACCTTACCTGTGAATCATTCACCCTGGCATATATTTGTAATCTTGGCATTCTGGTGACCGAGGTAAAAGAATTACTCTTGAGTTCAAGACCAGGCTGATTTACTCAGCAAATTAATTTCAGGTCAGCCTGGTATATTTGTCAGAGTGTGGCCCCAAAAAGAAGAAGAAAGAGAGAGAAAGAGAGAAGARAGAGAGGAAGGGGCAGAGCAGGAGAAGCAGCAGCACCAGCAGCAGTTAACTCATGTCTGTCAGTGTTAGTCAAGAAAGAAGAAAAYCCAGGATTCATCAAGAGCCCACTCCAGTCCCGATTTATTTTGGACTTTCCCCTATTTTAAAATTAGTAATCCTTTGAATGGATCATGCTGAACTAAATGCAGTACACCAAGTCAGACTGAATGCTGAAACAGTGTTGTCACTGAAAAGCCTAGGCCACATTCCAAAAGACTTATTTCAGAGAGTGCCTGTAACTTCTCATTATCTTCCAATTCCACACAAAAAAGTGTTTTTACTATGAATAGCTTTAAGTTTGTCCATCTCTGTTTCTTGACGCACAGATGGATTACTACACCGTGTTTATTCTCTCATTCTTCACTAAGCATTGACTGAGGTTGTATTATTCAACAGAAGTGCTAAAGACACAAAAGTAAACAAGACATCATTCCTTTCAGCCTGTGGCTAAGAGCCCAGTAAGAGGTCAGACAAAGAACAGCCATATACACATCTATCTGATATTATGGGAAGTATTCCTAAAGATATTTACTGTTAACTGAGGTGGAAAATGGGAACCTGGGGGGAGTGTACAATAGCAATGCTATGCAGAAAGGTAAATAAGGTGCTCTATAAAAAGATGCCATATGGTCTGAGACCCAAAGGCTTCAAAACCAGTCAAAGACTGAGTGGACACTCAGGCAGACATATAACTCAGTACTGAGTAGAAATGAGAAAGGTATCCAGTTAAAAACATGAGAAAAAAATGAAATCAGACCAACAAGGCTAGAAATCCAAGGTCAGGGCTTCAATTTGTTTTAATTTGTTTTTTGTTTTTTTAACCAAGACTTCCCTCTCATTTTTGTTCTTTATTGTTGTGCTGTCTTTGAAGAGACAGATAGTAAAGACAACTACATTAAGCTTCTTGGTCTCTTTTGTGTCTTTTATATTGTGAGAGTTGACGCTGCTTTTAAAATAGTTTTTATTAAGATATGTTACATGGAACATAGTTGTCCATATATCCTGCACGAACCCACTCCCTCCAGATCCTCCTGTCTTCCCTACTTACCCAACTTCATGCTCACTTACATTCTCTCTCTCTCTCTCTCTCTCTCTCTCTCTCTCTCAAAAAACTATAACCCCCCTTCATAAACAGAAAATGAACTTCAAAGTAGACAAGCACCCTGAAAATAAAATCAGTAAGACAAAAAAAAAAAAAAAACCCAAAAAGGACACATAGACATACAAACATAAAAATTATAATTACTTCTAGGTATGCAGCCTGCCCTGGATTGTGGAAAATATACCTATGAACAGTCTATAACAACAAGAAAAAATAATACCCCAAAAAATGWATGGGAAGAAATAACAATAAAACCAAAAAGTCAATGAAATGAAGATTTAGTTCTCTGAGAGAATCAACAAGATGGACAAATGTTTTGTTAAATTAACATAAAGTTAGGTAGAGAAAGTCTGAATTAATAAAATTAAGATGGAAGGAGAAACATTATAATGGACACCAAGGGAATTCAGATAATCACGAGAACACACTGTAAAAGTCATTAATCTACCAAACATGAAAACTCAAAAGAAATGCATGGATTTTTTTTTTACATAAATGAGTTGCCAAATTTAAATCAAGATGAAATAATTAACYAAAACAAGCACATAGCCTTTAGTGAAATAGAAGAAGTAGCAAAAATATTTCTCAACCCACAAAAGCCCAGGGCCAGATGGATTTAATGCAGAGTTCTACCAGACCTTCTCAGAAGAACTAATACCAACACTCCTCAAATTATTCTACAAAACAAAAACTAAAGGAACATTGCCTAATTTTTTATGAATTATTATCCCAGTACCAAAATCATACAAAGAGCCTACAGAAAGAAAATTATAGTTCAATATTATGTGTTAACATATGATTGAAAAGTTTATAATAAAATACTTGTAAACTGAATTCAAAACCAAATCAAAAAGATTATCTAACAAGATCAAGATGACTTCATCCAAANATGGGAAGAAATAACAATAAAACCAAAAAGTCAATGAAATGAAGATTTAGTTCTCTGAGAGAATCAACAAGATGGACAAATGTTTTGTTAAATTAACATAAAGTTAGGTAGAGAAAGTCTGAATTAATAAAATTAAGATGGAAGGAGAAACATTATAATGGACACCAAGGGAATTCAGATAATCACGAGAACACACTGTAAAAGTCATTAATCTACCAAACATGAAAACTCAAAAGAAATGCATGGATTTTTTTTTTACATAAATGAGTTGCCAAATTTAAATCAAGATGAAATAATTAACYAAAACAAGCACATAGCCTTTAGTGAAATAGAAGAAGTAGCAAAAATATTTCTCAACCCACAAAAGCCCAGGGCCAGATGGATTTAATGCAGAGTTCTACCAGACCTTCTCAGAAGAACTAATACCAACACTCCTCAAATTATTCTACAAAACAAAAACTAAAGGAACATTGCCTAATTTTTTATGAATTATTATCCCAGTACCAAAATCATACAAAGAGCCTACAGAAAGAAAATTATAGTTCAATATTATGTGTTAACATATGATTGAAAAGTTTATAATAAAATACTTGTAAACTGAATTCAAAACCAAATCAAAAAGATTATCTAACAAGATCAAGATGACTTCATCCAAAYGATTTGAAGATCTTATTTCAGTTATTTATCAGAGCTGCTGTTGATTTATAAAAAAAAAWAAWAAATAAAAAAAATGAAAAAAACAAAACCAGCTGGTACCCCTGAGAGACGTTGTTATCTATTGCCAAGACAACAGAAGTCTTGCTTCCTCTCAAGCCATATATAAGTTCTTATCTTGAGATAGGAATCACCACAGTAAGGGTAGAATTGACTAGATAATGATGGTGGATTCTTTATGAAAGACATTGCTGTTCTTATAAAAGAGACCTGGGACAGGTCATCTCTTCTTCAGCCATTTGAGAACAATGAATATCATATTTATTTTAAAATGATCACTTTGGAAGTTGACACAGTGGCTCAGCAGTTAAGAGTTCTTGCTTGGTACTCTTTTGCTTGGTACTCTTTTGCAGAATCTTACTTTGATTTGAACAGTTTAGAACTTCCTATTTCTCTAGCTTTGGAGCTCTGACATCCTCTTCTCCTCATCTCTGTGGGTACCTTCATGCACCTAGTACACACACACACACACACACACACACACACACACACATACACACTCACTCACACACACATCACCACCACTACCACCACAACAACGAAAACAATACAATGGAAAAACTTATTTTAATAAGTTGTGTTTAAATCCCATTTTTGTTCAAAATGCAAATTACAAGGAAGCAAGTGACTTACTTGGGTTTTTGCTCATCAAGCATCATTTCACTTTAACTAATAACTGAGATAATATATATATATATATATATATATATATCAGGTATGTACGTGAAAGATAGATAAAATATAATTAATATCAGAGGTAGTCAACGTATAAACAAAAGAGGTGTATTTTTGGTTCCACATCTTTTTTATTTTTACTTTTTTATCAGATATATTCTTTATTTACATTTCAAATGTTGTCCCCTTTCCTGGTTCCCCCCTCCCCTAAAAATCCATCAGCCATCTCCTCTTCCCCAATCAACCCTGTCCCGCTTCCCTGTCCTGGTATTCCTCTACACTACAGCATCAAGTCTTTCCATGACCAAGGGCCTCTCCTCCCTTTGGTATCTATTGAGGCCATCCTCTGTTGTCTATGTGTTTGGAGCCATGGGTAACTCCCTGTGTATTCTTTGGCTCATGGTTTTGTCTCTGGGAGCTCTGGTAGTACTGGGTGACTCATAGTGTTGTTCCTCCCTTGGCACTCCAAACCCCTTCAGTTCCTTGGGTCCTTTCTTTAGTTCCTCCCATTGGGGAGCCTGTGCTCAGTTCAATGGCTGGCTGAGAGTGTCCCCCTCTGTATTTCTCATGTACTAGCAGAGCCTCCCAGGTGACAGCTATATCTAACTCAGCTCAGCAAGCACTTGTGGGCATTGAAAATAGTGTCTGGGTTTTGTAACTGTATATGGGATGGATCCCTGGGTGGGGTAGTCTCTGGATGGTCTTTCCCTCAGACTCTGCTCCACCCTTTGTCTCTGTATCTCCTTCTGTGGGTATTTTGTACCCCCTTTCTACAAAGGACTAGAGTATCCATGCTTTGTTCTTCCTCCTTCTTGGGCATCATTTGATATGTTAAATGTGTCTTGGGTATTCCAAGCTTCTGGGCTAATATCCAATTATCAGTGTGTGCATACTATGCGTGTTCTTTTGTGATTGGGCTACCTCACTCAGGATGATAYTTTCTAGTTCCATTCATTTGTCTAAGAATTTCATGAATTCATTGTTTTTAATAGCTGAATAGTACTCTATTGTGTATATATACCACATTTTCTGTATACATTCCTCTGTTGAGGGACATCTGGGTTCTTTTCAGCTTCTGGCTATTATAAATAGGGCTGCTATGAACATAGTGGAGCATGTGTCTTTATTACATGCTGGAGAATCCTCTGGGAATATGCCCAGGAGTGGTATAACATGGTCCTCCAGTAGTATTATTTGGCTCATCTTAGATGTTTCAGCCTATGTCTGGTTGAGACTGGTTTGAATCTCTCAAAGCAGATCAAAACAGCAGAGTGTGGCAGAGTGAAACTTCTTACCTCTTTGAGTGCTGGTGATGTTTTTTGGTGGGGATTATGAACTTATGCTCATAGACCCTTTACTTCTTGAAGATTCCAATCCTGCCCATTATAACATCAAGCTGGGACCAAACCTGGGGTACTTGGCCTTTGGGAGATCCAAAGGTAAGCAGTCAAAATGAAAAACTCCTTGGAATTATGTTGTGGATGGGCCTTGTGATGTTCTTGTGAACCAATCCCCTAATGAATAAAGAAGCCAATCATTGGGTGAGTAGGCAGGACTTCCAGGTTGGATGGATGGAGAGAGGAATCAGGAGAGAGTTAGTCCTTTTTGGAACCAGGACAGCAGAGGGGTAAGATGTAGCTGCTAGAGTTGCCTAGTATCATGGCAGATACTCAAGGATCCACCACCAGAGGGATCAGATTTTAATAAGGCTTACAAGATTAGGTTTTAGTTGTTGCTCCCAGAGATTGAGTTACCATTGTTTCTGAACTAAGTTTGTGTTGCATTTTCGTTCAAGCGGTGGCTCATCTGGGTTCAAGAGGGAAAGACATGGAGGCCAAGCATGGGTTTCCCTGAGGTGTTCCACAAGGGCCGAGGGAGATTTGAAGCATAGGGATGGTATGGTAGCAACTAGCCTGTGGGAACCTAGTGAGCTGGGTGGAGTGATTGTGGAGTTCACAGTCAGAATCTCCATGAGATAAAAACAGGCCGGCCATTGCCTGCCAGTGCATGGCCAACCAGCCCACTAGGGCAGAAGCACAAGAGTGGGAACATGCAGGTTCTACTATTTTATTATTTTCCATAACAGAACTAAAACTGTTACTTAGGGGAAAGGAACAAAAGCACTGGGGAGCTTGTTGAGAATTTGGTAAACTTGAATAAAGTAGGAACTTAAATGGTTCAAAACAGAAAGAAACTGCTCCCATTCCATTTGTCCCACATTGACCTGTAGCATCATGTTTGGGGAACTTTCTCCTACAATATAGATTTCGGAATGAAGAGGTTTGTCTATTGGATTAGTCTCATTATAACAGAGTTACTTCTCCCAAAAATGTTCACTTTGGTGAAGTATGTTTTTGAAGGTTGGCTGAAGGATCAACATAATTTTTCTTAAATGTATCCTTTTATTGTCACAGATGTGAGAGCCATATTGTCAGCAGACTTATTTTAAAAGTAAATCAAACTTCTCGATCTATATAGTTCTTTAATATTCTGTGAGATATGTTTTCAACCTCCCCTTGTGAAATCTTCCATGAATGATTATCTCGCTGATTAACTGTGGAGTGATGATTTATTCTACCTTGAACTTCTAGCCTAAATATAATCATCTCATTACTGGCAACAAATCACCTGAAGAGCAGTTACAGCTAGAAGATTTTCTCACAATCTGGAATCAGACACTGAATAAAACTTTCCATCCTAACTCCTTTTATCATGCTACAATGAATCTGGACATTAATTGACTTCCCATCTGCCTGCATTTCTTGTTCTGTCTTATGGTTCCCACCTCCTTTACCTCCATGTGAATATAAATTCTTTATTTTAAACTTTTTTTCCTTCTCTTTGCAGAGTTAATCTGAGTATGGTCAGAGAGATTATAGTAGAGAGCCCTGAGTTCRTCAGCATAAAAYAACTCTCCCCTAATCATACAGTTAATTTTGCACTGTTAATTTTTGTTTGGAGCATCTTGTTTTTCTTTTATTTTTTAGAAACATTTTCCTCTAAAAGTAGACAGTTATTTGAAAATGTGGAAAAACTTCCAGAATTTACTGAAGGAATCATATAAGATATATTTATTATGATCTTTTTCTATTAATTTATTAATGAACTCATTATTACCTCTCTAAYCTTTTGATAATCCAAAGTGCCAATAACTATCTCACAATATAAAAATATCTACTAAGTTGTTGCCTCTGAAACCTCAATTGGGTAGTTATCAATTCAAAGAAAGTACTGATCCCTCTCCTAATTTATCTGTTGGGTTTAGTTCATAGTTCACTTTCTCTCTCAGGTGTTAACTGCTACAAATTGTAGTCTTTACAGTTTTAAACTTGTGGACCACCTTCCTTGGTGACTTGGATTACAATTGCTCAATTCTTGAATATGTAAATTTGAATAAAKAACAAAGCCTCCTCTTTKCACTTAAAAGGGGAAATCTTGAATGAGAGATTAATGGTCAAGAAATCAATTTCTTAATACATAAGTTGAGGATGGTAAAATACAGATGGTAGACACAGACTTAGAGTACAGTTTAAGGAAGGTAAAGAAACAATGCCGTAAGTCACAGAACACTCCTTTTATACAGTTTCTGTACAATTTCCTCCAATTTGAACAATTTCTACTAACATATACTAAGTTCTTCGTAAAACAGTGGCATTATTTTGGATCATTTTTTTTCTTACTGTGAATGTTCTGTGCTTGTAAATTCATTAACTATATGTCTCCATTTTTAAATACTATTTTTATTTTATATTTTATATGTTTTTAAAATGCTACTGGAATACTTTAGCCCTGTATTTTATGTGGTAGTTGCAAGATGGTTCAGTAGGTAGAGGTGTGAGCCACTAAGCATGATGTCCTGAGTTCAATTCCCATAGTCCACATGAAGCAAAGAGAGAAGAAACTCTGGGAAGTTGTTCTCTGACTTATGGGTCTATTTTCTTACTGTTCTGGCAGCTGTGTGATCCATATGTCAGCAGATCTGATTTCTGCTAATGCCTCTTTCTTTGACATTTAGCAGTCTGATTCCTGTTCTGACTTGTCTCCTCTCTGCACACATACAATTATGCTCTCTTTTATATGGCCAAAAGCTGTACAGTATTAAAAGCAGCATTAAATATCCCATATTAACAGGGTATAGTGGCTTATATTTGTCTCTATAGAATCCAAAATGCTGAGCCAGGAGAACTGTCACGAGTTTGAGGATGGCCTATGCCATATAGAATAGTCTAAGTGGGCACAGAATATAATCTAAGACCTTGTCCCACAAATAAGTAGTARTTTTAAGCAACAACAACAACAAAATACTCCATACTAATTGTTGTTTTAAAGACCCTGCTGTCATGTTTGTTTATATTCTGGAGTCCTAAACATTAAAGCCTTTTTCATATGCCATAAAATGTCTGGGGATACAATTTAGCCTATAGTAGTGTTCATATATCACATTCTAGAATAAATAAGGCATGTATTTATTTTTATAGAATGTTTTTGAGTATAATTTCCATGTTTTGAAATTAATTAAGTCTTTTATTCAGCAAATTTACTCATCAGTTTGTCAGTTGAAGATATGATTGCCCCATTATAAAAATATAGAATTCACATATTATTCATTATCATTAGAATTCAAAGATAAATTTCATTGCTTTATTTGTAATATTCATATAGAACACTAATTCACAGTATATAGAATTCCTGCACACTGTTTTAAGTTTCTAAACAACTTTAGAAGAAGGCTGAGGGTCTGTGGCATAAAGTTCCATACTGATTTCAATTGYATCTCATTCTATAAATGCTTGGTGATGGATGTAAAACTGGGCCATTGGTATCATTTTAAGATATAAGTTAAGTATTTTATAGAAAGTCAACTCAAAAGCCAAACCATAGACAGAGTGTGTCCTGAAGAATATGTATCCAAGGTCCCAGGGATAGTTAGKCTACTAACAACACAAACTTTAAGCATGCGCCATTTTTAAGATCTTTGATGACCTTCCCCAAATGGACAAGATCATGCTCTCTTATCCTATAATCAGTTCCTCAAATTGCAATGATAATATACAACAAAGCAATTTTAATAATTTGGAATTTTTTTTGACCCAGGTCTAGGAGATTATGGCTTTATCAGAGAAATTGTGAATATTTAGCTCAACCAAAATTCCTACTCATAAGTACATAATTAGTGTAAAATATTAAATTATTTCTTACTTTTATATGTATGTGATTTTAGGATGCATATATAATACAATGCTACCCTCATAATTCATGTTTGAGAAATGAAGTCTAATAAAGTTGAAGACATTTCCTCATCAAATCTAATTTATTGTGCTATTCATCTTCTAAAGATAAAAATCCAAGAGAAGAATCATAAAGTCTTTTAAATTGAGTGCTCTCTGTGAAAAACAAACTAGAAAAGTAATCTATTTAAGATGCAAATGCTATTCTTAAAAACCAACTCTTGTTTTAAAAAATTTGAGATAGAAACAGAAAGGAATCAAATGAATGAAAAAAAAACCCTTAGAGGCAATACTATTCCTAATTCTATCTATCTATCTATCTATCTATCTATCTATCTATCTATCTATCTATCTATCTATCTATCTATACA
>BDUI01002945.1:27432-38628 GCA_002335545.1 Apodemus speciosus | reverse complement strand
GCCAAAATACACCAGACTTTTATGGAGCATGATTTATATATAGTTCTGAGTTGCCTAATATGGGTGCAGAGAATAGAAATTGAGTCTTCATCTGGCTTCCTTGGGAGAAGATGAGCCTGATCCTCCAGATATTTGAGCACCCATAAAAGTGGAAGTYTGTTGGAGAGGGACATCCTCTAGGAAGCAAAGGGGAGGAAGAATGAGTTGAGGAACTGTGGRAGAGGGGACTGGGGGGAGGGACAATGGCTAGAATGTAAATAAATAAAATAATTTTTAAAAATTAAAATTAAAAAAAAGAAATTGAGTCTTCTTCAGCAATACTCTATGTTATTAACTGCAGATCTATCTCTTCCAGCCTCTGAAAGAATTTTCTTCACAAGGGTTCCTCTCATATCTACTAACATGCAATGCAAAGTTACTTATCATACATAAAGAGGACACGGGTCTGTAAGASAGGTTTCAGCTTCTCATCAGTTAGCTTCCTCGCCATTGGTCTGTCATGAGATTAAAACGTCTCCAGGATAGGACAGAGGAGTGTGCTCATCTCATAAGAGAGAAGCAGGGAAGTACTGAGCAGTAGAAGCAGAGATTTGAAAGATGGACCTGATTCTTTGATACAGACCTCACAGATTCTGCCAAGTCCACATGGTCCATCCAAATGTCCATCCACTGATGGGGTAATCTATTGTTTAGACCAATGCCATCATGACCAGATGACTAATCTATTGTTTAGACCAATGCCATCATGACTCAGAGTCCCAACTCTGAACCTAGTATTGAGAACAAAGCAAGCCTTCAATACATGAGCCATTGAGGGGGACCCCTCACTTCCATATCATAAGAAGTACTGATCTGGCACTTTTGCATTTAGACCCTGAATGTCATAAGTCCTTGGTACCTACTAAATCATTATAAAACTGAGTGTATACATGGACTAGCACAAGGCTGGCAGGTAAAAGTGCTTGCTTTGCCAGTCTTGGCACCTGAGTTTGATCCACAGAATGTTCATAATGTTTGAAGGAGAGAATTGATACCACAAAGTTTCTTCTGACCTCCACAGGCGTACCATGGACAATCAGCCCACACATTTGTGTAGACACATACATGGGAGTGTGCACACTCACACTCATACATATACACAGTTGCACACAGGCACACGCACTCAAATGTTCACACACTCGCTCTCACACGAATACATGCACCTAGTCACACCCACCCCCACACACTGTCATAATAAATTTTGAAAGCCTTCATTTTAGAAACCATACTTATTTACCACACTGTTCAAAAATTCTCACTGTGAGCATAGCCTACAAAGGAACTTGACTTTCAAATATTGATTCTAGATCAATCCCAAGATCCAGTGCAAATATCAAGAAAGAGAACAGATGATTATATTAAGAGTTTTATGTTTATCCTTTTAAACTCACCAATATATTGAAGTACATCACAAACTCGACATTGGAAAATGGAAAATTTTCATAACCCCAAATTTAAAACTTCCCACAGAGTGTAGGTTCAAGGTCTCTGTGGGGGGTCCACATTCTTTGATTATTGTGCTTTTTTTTCTGTCTTCACTCCCTTCCTTTCTGGTGATTTCAATAAAAGGCTTTGAAGTCAGATATAAAGTTTGGGCCCATCCTCCTTCTGGGCCTCTAGTCTTTGAACATAGTCTTCTAGTTTCTTGAATCATAGTGGGCCTCTTTAACGTTKTCTATTCACAACTCCTCTTTAGCCAGAGAAATCTTAACATGATCCTGGAATGTGGCAATGTGAGATAGGTGCATATTGACTTTTAATAAATCACTAAAATAATTTTAAGGCAAATTTTTGATGTACATATGTGTGGTCATTTATTAAAGATAAAGCAGAAATTTGCATATAAGATAATATGCTGAGCTTTGTTTACATAAAGACTTAAGTCTTGGTTATGTAGGTGACACTGCAGGAAAAAGCATGTTTTCATCGTTTTTTATTTTTTCAGGGTTATCAATGATTTTTAAATTATCAATTCTGRGAGCACTGCTTTTCATAAATACACATTACAAGTGGCCAGAAAAGTCTCTAGGGACATTTCAGACACTGTTGGAAATTCTGACTGTATTTCGAGCTAAAATAGATTTTAAGGGTTGTTTATAATGAAACTCAAGTCACAAAGCCAAACAGCTACTTTTCTAATCAAACATACAACTCCAAACAATCTAAACACATATATGCAAGATTTATTTCTGAAGAATGATGGTAGAGAAGTATTAGAAGTTTTTGTTTTCTTGATTCAGTCCTTGCATTTTTAAAAGAAAAATCAACATATTTCTTAAAAAGCAGAAACATGTGTGTTAGGTAAAAACACTGAATTTTATAACAGTTCTCCAGTCTGTGATGGGGTGTTTCAAGTTATTTGTTGAAATGGCAAGGCAAAATGGAATGTTCCCCGATGCTCAGAACTCAGCCTTCAGTGAAGTCCCTCTGTGAAACCTGGTGTACACTGCCTGGAATACCATGGAGCCATTTTGCCTTTGAATTGAGTTTTGGTTGGTGGACATTTGGAAACGYTGAAGCGTTGTTAAGTGAGGTTTATAGATCATCTCTTACATGATCCTACATGGGTTTTAAAATGTTTTCAAAAAAACCAAAAAACCAAATTGTGACTTTTAGAGGCAGAAAAAAAAATACTCATACAATAGAAGTGTATGGATCAAATCACAAATATACACTAACCCTGAGCAAACTCCCTGGATAATGGCAGAAAACCAATGGAATTATGCTACTGGGGGAACTCATTAYGTTCTCTCCAGTGGTTAGATGTTTTAATTCAGGCAAATGATATTATTTTCCCTGCCTACTAGTTAGCATTTGTTAATCCTGCCTGCCTGTAGAGAGCTAGTAAATATAAATCTTAAAAGAGTCTATTTTCACTTTTATACTCACATTTTCAGTTCCATCTTTAGCCCTGTGTGTCTGTTCTTTTGTTGGACATGATTTGGCATATTAGGCAAGGTAGAGAGAGTTTGAAGTGTTATTATCGCAGCCATCTGAGTTATGAGAGTGTAGCTACCAACCATCATTTGGCTCTCGGTTCTGAGTTGAAAATTAAACACATTTGACTTTGTGCAGTGCCCAGGCCTATTTGTATTCTATTATGTGCCATGGAGACTAACACTGAATCTGTTTTGTTGTCCTCAGAATTCCCAGTGTCAAGCACAGAGCACAGAATGTAACAGGCACTAAATACATATTTGCCGAATACATTTATCAGAGAAGGCAGTAAAATGTAATACCTCTGAGAAGATTCTACTCTTCCTTTCACAACCTCTAAGAAGTTTGGCAGATACATTTTCAAAGCATGTTTCCAAGTGTTTTCACTCACTGCATACTTAGAGGCATGTTTTCTATGATGTTAATTATTATTCTGCTGTGCAAAAAAAGAAAACATTTGAAAGATAGAAAGATGTCACTGACTGACTAGGAAGGAGAGGAATGAAAATAAATTTAATAATTTCACCAAAGTAAACTGGCCACTGATAGCCTGCATATCTCTGGCTGTAAGTTTTTAGAAATCTAATTAGCCCAGRTTAGATGAGCTATCCACTCTTGTAGTAATGAGCATTGTAATTACTGACACCCTCTACATAKTTTCTGAGAATAAACTCTTGAGGGCTCTGTAGCACCGAGAAGGACCAAGAAAGTGAAACATAGAATTATAATACACACACACACACACACACACACACACACACACACACACACACATTTCCCATTGATTGAACCATAGAAATTTACCTACTATGTAGGTGGAAGCAGGAACTTAACTCTGGCATAATAGGATACGTTTGTATTGCCAGCACTGGGAAGGCTGGGGGTGGGGAATTAGGAATTTAAATCCAGCCTTGGCTACATATCAAATTTAAGGTCAGCTTGGACTATCTGAGACCTAGAACCTCTCTCTTAAAAAAAACAAACACCATAACCGGCATAGAAAGTAACAAAGAATTACCAATGAGTTAGCACCAATGGGCCATCATGCACTACATCAAAATTAAAACTAACAATCATGGAGTGCTTTTGGTGGCTTTTTGTTTGTTTGTTTGTTTAAGAACGTCTGTTTTGTGTTTACTTTATGGGAATAATATTTAAGAAAAAAAACTCCCTCTTTTCCTTTAAAAAGGTATTTTATTTTGCAAGTTTTTGTACAAGTAATATTCCCAAATTTATTCTTTGGCAGATTCATACATCTGCGGAGTAAGCATTCTGACTACTCTCGTCTCCCACTGTCTCTTCCCTCCATCCCACCCTCATGCCCCTTGCCTTGACAAGCGTCTTTCCCACATTGTTTTTCTTTTCTTTTATTTTGTGACGCGCTGGGCTTAGCTGAGGCCTTTCATTTGATCATTGGCTATGGAATTATGTGATGGAGCCTAGTGGACTCACCAGGAATATACTACTGAAGAAAATAACTCCTCTGCCTCCAACATCCACCAATCGTCAATAGTTTCTTAAGGGAGGGGTAGGGCAGCATGAATACCCCTGCATCCATGACAGTTAATAAGTGGAGATTTGTGCATGCCCGAGGCATGCAGCTCCTGCTGCTGTGGGTTCATGACACACTGGCTGTGCTGTGCCTAGAGATTGCAGTTCGCAGTAGATCRCTTAACTCGGATAGGGGGAATCAGGGTAAAATCCCTTTGCATTCTACATGAAATAATTATACCACCTAAGAAGCTGCTTGGCTTCATGCCCCATAAAGTACACAACAACAACACAGAGGGGTTTGTTGTTTTTGAAAATGTGTACTTGAGAAAACCATTAAAATTCTGCATGTCTGCTCTTATAACATTGATTCTCCATGATGATATTAATTTGAAAAATGATACTGGGCCTGGTTTTCAGACAGCCAAAAGAATGGTCACATAGGAGGCTCTCTGAGAGCAGGCTYAGTAACAGCAGTTAACAAACTCATTMAGAGCCAGGGTTTATGTTTCACCTATCCCTGGCTGTTTCTCCTCAATTACCTTTGAGTTTTACATAAAAACCATTAACTAGTCAACTTAGTATCCACCGACTAAAGGACTGTACAAATGGGTCTAAGTAAATCTTTGTACCTCCAGATTTCCACGTTCATGTGCTTATGATTCCTCAGTCCTGGATCCTCTCTGTTCTCATCTTCTTCGCATGAAGATGGTAGATGTAGTTTAAAAGCAAATTTTAGAAACTCAGATTTGCCAAAGACCTTTAATCTCTTCTTGAATAACTTGTCTTACGAATGAAAGGAGTGCTCTGTGAGGTGAAGCCTGCTGATTAAGGTCATGGAGGCAGCTGTTAAGAGGTGCAGTGCGGGGATGCAGGCCTGCCGAGCAACTAGACAGGTTACACTTAGTGGAAAGTAGGAAAGGATGCTGGTCCTATAGCTTCCTGGCAGATTTTCACGCATTTAAACCCACATTAATTCATTCTGGAGGTACTAGAGCATAGTCTAYATTCCTAGTCTTTGGCTGTGTCACAAAGACTCCCCTAATCAAACATTTTCTCTACATTATTAACTGCTGTGTATACTTATTTGTTTATTTATTGACATTTTATTAGATGTTTTATTAGATATTTTCTTTATTTACATTTCAAATGTTATCCCCTCTCCTGGTTTCCCCTGTGAAAACCTCCTATTCCACATTCCCTTCCCCTGCTCACCAACCCACTTACTCCTGCTTCCCTGTCCTGGCATTCCCCTACACTGAGGCATCAAGCCTTCAGAAGACCCCTGCTGTCTCCTCCCATTGAAGTCCAACAAGGCCATCTTCTGCTACATATGTGGCTGGAACCATGGGTCCCTCTATCTGTACTCTTTGGTTGGTGATTTAGTCCCTCGGACCTCCGGGGTACTGTTTTATTTCATATTGTTGTTTCTCATATGGGGCTGCAAACCCCTTCAGCTCTTTAAGTCCTTTCTCTAACTCCTCCATTGGGGACCCTGTAGTCAGTTGAGTTGTTGGCTAGGAGCATCCACCTCTGTATTTGTCAGGTATAAAAGATAAGGAAGAACAATASTTATTTAAAACTCTGAGTTCTTTTTCCTTTAAGACAATTATAAATACTGTTATTTTTAATGMCTTTGTATTCGTGAAATCAGCTTGCCTGTGATCTGTGTTCCTAAAATCACACCTGCTTTCTTGTGTGTGGCCTTTGTCCCTCTGAGTTTGTTAGCCTGCAAAACTCCTTACTCTCAGAATGACTTCTGAATCCCTATCTCATCGTGGTGTTCTAGGGGTTTCTTCATTACACCAGTCACCCTGGTGATAGAATTTACATTCTGTATGTGACCAACTGACCATGTCTGGCATCTCCATTGTTCCCATTTATTGAAATATTGCTGCACAGCACACCTTTACACATTTCTTCAGTCACGAGATGTGCTCTGATGGATGCTCATAAACTTACTGCTTGGAGACCAAGGTCTATGATGTTTTCTAATGCTGAGCCATTTTTCTTGCATGCTTGGTTTAAGACAACTCACTCMCCCTTGCTAGCAGATACCTTATCTATCAGGGCAATTTCATGCAGTTTACACAGGAAGTAGGTAGCATTTGCTTTTTATAAAAAGAGTTTTTGTTTTGTTCTTAGGACTGTATAGATTATAAAAACATACCCCAGTGTCTCAGAGGAGGTGCTCCTGAAAAGCATTCAGCCTTACTTGTATTATTTTGATTCAGGTCCATTCAAAATAAATTTCTGCCTACTTTGTGTAAATAACAACCAATGAATCAAAAAAATCTACACTAAAAAATTACACATGAATACATAAAACAGATAAGGAAACAGTGAYATTTGTACTTGCTATATAATAAGCATCTCAATCAAAWTTTTGGACCATATATACATTATACAAAATTAAGTATTGATATGAATTACATTGCGATAGGCCTACCTATGTGAAGCATTCATTATTTAGTCTCCCTGAATATTTGTTGATTTGGATTGGTCGATGAAGCCTATGGAATTCTAGGTACTTCCAGTTTCACAGATTCTCTCTTTTCTAGCCCACTGAGTATACTCACTGGCTACTTTGATGAGGGTAGCTAAGAGTTTGCAACAAGTCCTCATGTGAAAAAGGGCTCTGTCCTAAGTAAGCCATGTGTCATGTAAACCCTATCAAGTCCTCAACTGCATCACACTCATGTTCTTCTATTTTTCCTTTCCCTATTACTGATGCCTGTACTCTTGAAGACAACTTACATATATATCAGAGAAGCAAGGAGTTAAGTTTTTTTTCCTTTAGGATAGAAGATACAACAAATATAGGTCTCAAGTTAAAAGATACATTTTTTTTCCAAATCCTTGCTGACAAAGAGCATTGATTGAGCTGAGTGAGAATTGTGATCAATGGTCATATATGTCAAAAGTCTACCTCAATAATGAGTGAACTTTGAAACTGATCGTCTGAGCTGGGTCATCTAGTTGGCAAATAGTAATGGTGTTCTCTCTTCCTCCTCTTCTTTGCAGACAATTTCTAAGCTAAATATTAGTACACTGTTTCTTCTAGGGAATGGAAATCAGTTCCAATCTATTTGAGGATAGACTCGGTTTACAACATCCCTTCTGAAAAGCAGTGTAAGGTAAGGAAAATGAGTAATTTGACTTGGAGGAACCTGGATCCAATACCTTAAGCATCAATTGACATTAAAATATGCAGAGATCACTGAAACCCACCATAACATTATACATCCCCTGCTCTGATAATATAGCTAAGGAATTTTACATTCCTCATGCCCATCTCCAAACCAATAACCCTACCTTAATTCCTAGAAAACATCAAACAGACTAAGGGCATGTTCTAAAATAATTGATCAGTAATAATTCATACTGTCAATGCAATGGAAAAAAGGAAGATTGACAAGCTGTCATAAGCCACAGAAGACTAAAGGCAGATCTTCTGTTCCTTGCATCCAGTGTTGGTTCACAGAGCTCCAAAGAGAATATTAAGGGAAGAAGCCTGGACATTAAAACAAAATATGTGTTCTCATTGTGATGCTAGTGTTAAAATCTTTCTTTTTTTTTTTTTAATAAATGTGCTACACTTTTGCAAGATGAATTCAGAAGATGTACATCAACATTTAGTGAGAGATCGTTGTGTTATCTTTGGAGCTTTTCCAAAAGTCTAAAGTATTCCCAAATAGAAATATTCAATTATCATAGAGTTAGAAAGAAAAATGTTCTCAAAACAGGGGTTTTGGTATCGCACTGTTAAGGAATGGCTGAATCCTGAGAGCAACATGATAGTTTAACCCTAAATATAATTTACTTCTCATCTAGATGCCTCAAATGAGAAATAATACATTGTAAAAATGTTCTTTTAAGTCTTATAAAATCATTTAATTAGCTATGACAGATCTCACTTAGTGTGAGATAACACAAATAAACATCTGCCTACATTATGTATGTTTTCTAAATATTACCTATTGGAGCCCCCATCCTCAATTTACTTGGAATAATTCAACTATTTTTTTAATTGTGTGTTTGAGTATATTTAGGTGTGAAAGGAGAGGGATGACACTGTTTTCTCACTTCAGGGGACAGTTGTAAAGACTGTAGGAGATGAGGCACACTCTTTGGATTTAGAAAGAACCACAGAGCATGACTTATTTCGCATTCCCAGACTAAGGAATGAGTTCTGAGCTCGCGTTGCCTGGACAAAGGCAATTCCAGAGTGTGTACAGGTGTCACGTACTCCCCTCCTGGGATCTCATCAAATAGAGATCAAACTGAACCCTGGAAAGAAGACTACAGATTCTTGCCCAGTTTGCCCAGCCCAGAGGCACATCTTCTTGTCTATTCTTTCAAGATTGTAACCTAATACTCTGTCTTCATAAGGAGACGGCCTTTATTCAAGCTGTCCTTTCTCTCTTCACCTTCCCATAATCTGTTTCTATCTCATCCCAGCAACTTTCTGACCCTACTGCTTCTTACAGTTAAGAACATTATATAAACTTTTACCATCTCTCCTTTCCGTTTTATCTTTGAGATGGCCCCCATGTATGCAGACATAACAAATCTGTAGATATTTCTTTTGTTAATCAATATGCTGTAAATTTGTTCCAGAGATTCAAATAATAGAAACTTCACAGAGTAAAATGAAAGATTTCTGCTTCCCTAGAAATTCAGAGCCATGAACAATACTTTAGGGTTTTGTATCCTTATAATAATGTTCCAGTTAGTTCTATTGGCACGCTCTACAAATTGTAACTGAATTACTATTACTAACAACATTTTAACACACACACACACACACACACACACACACACACAATCATCAGTTTTATGGCCTCTATATTTGAAACCATAATTGTTACATGGATCTGGTGATAAACAAGTCAGTTACTAGTGTCAACACCACAATAGAATTTAAATGGCCACAAAGAATGGTGTATTTCTGACATTTGAGATATACCATTTATAAGTACTTAGTGCATTCTATTACCTATAGACTTTATTTTGATAGTAGAAATAAAGTATGGCTACATGAGAGAATGACATAGAAGGACAAACTGAGTTTTGAGATGGCGCTTAACATAACATTTAAGCTATGGAACTGAAGCCAAGGGACCCAAGATTTCCTCTCCTTGGGCRCAAGAGAGAAAGCATTATTTTCCAAGCCTGGTTTCTTGCATTTCACCCTCCACAGCCAGAACCAGTGGAAACTACTTTGGGCCATTTGTTTACTGACATTAAAGTGGATTTAGAGAGACTGARTGCTTTTGTATTGTCCCTTCTGGGCTAAATCAGCTTTATTTAAATGGAAATTCACTCACATATTTCTAATCCCCTTCAAATGCTTCCTTTGTTTATAACAATCAGAGATATCGAGGATTTAGTTAAACAGTTCACAAATATTACTGCACATATTGAGTAATAAAAGCCTAGGCTGATACTTAGTAAATTAGACATTGCAAAAGAAAATGGAATATTTCTATTTCTAAACTAAAGATTTAATATATTAGACAACGGGTTTAAACATAATCCTATATGTATAATTAATCACTACTTCTGGTGGATAGTTAATAACTACTCTTAGAAAATAGAGTCTATTATCATAATTTCACAGAAGTCATTTCTATTGTAATACCCCTACCATTACCTTTCCCTTATATACATATAAAAACACTCTATTTCTCTGGCAATAACCTATTTTTCTTCTTCTTTGGATCTTTGCTCTTGTATTATAAATAYTTAAAATCATATAGTCAAGAGCCTTTTTAAAAGAAAATCCATGAAGCTTAGTGAAACAACTTAGTCTATTTCTTTGTCTTACAAACTTCACACACATATAAATCCTTTCTCTTTAGTCTCTTTCAAAATATTTGCTATCCAGACCACAGAGATAACTCAGGGGGTTCAGATGTTTTAACAAGTCTGAAGACCTGAGTTTAATTTTTATAACCCACATGGTGAAAGGTGGAAAGAACTTACTCCCYTGACTCCCACAAATGTTCCTCTCTTGCCTTCACACAAATATTCTGGTGTGCTTCACACACGCACACATATACTCATACATGCACACACACAAAGTTAAGATGTAATTAAAAAATTAAAAATATTACTATTAATTACCTATTAATAATGTAGTTCCAAGGGCAATGTGCTTATATTATAAACTAGAAACAAACAATGGAACTCTGGGTGATAACAATTTAAATGTACATTTAGCCTCATCCTTGTGACCAGCAATTGTCTATAATCATTTGCTGATTTTCAGTATAGTGAGAAAAAYTAGAGTTTGTAGAGGTAACAGGAYGCTATGTTATCCTGGTTTATTAATATTTTTCCAGATTTGTTTATTTTATTATTTTATTTATTTTACACTTTATTTTATATTTTGACTGCATGTATGTATGTRCACAATCTGCATACATGCCTGGTTTCCTCATAGGTCTGGAGAAAGTATTGTAGCCCATCTGTCTTAGGGTTTTACTGCTGTGAACAGGCACTACAACCAAGGAAACCCTTTTTTTATTGGATATTTAATTTATTTACATTTAAAATATTATTCCTTTTCCAAGTTTCCCCTCCACAAACACCTACTCCCTTTCCCTTCTCCCTGCTTCTATGAGGATGCTCCCCTACCCACCCACTCACGCCTGCCTCTCCTCCATACCATTGTCCTATACTGTAGCATCAAGCCAACACAGGATCAAAGGCCTCCCCTCCCAT